>LNAC01000594.1:471944-497869 GCA_002007465.1 Ailurus styani
GGAAGGAAGGAAGGAAGGAAGGAAGGAAGGAAGGAAGGAAAGAAGGGAGGGAGGGAGGGAGGGAGGGAGGGAGGGAGAGAGGAAAAGAAAGAAAAGAAAAAAAGGAAAGAAAGAAAGAAAAAGAAAGTCTGTCTTGTGCGTGCACTCCCTCTGAAGTCTTTTTAAAAAAACAAAACAAAAAAACCAAAAGACTTTCATTGACTGCTTTGCAATTGGTTTTCATTCCTATCCATTCAAGATCTGCTTCTGACCAAACTCTGCTCCAGGTACTGTGCGTAAAGTTTGGGTCATTAAGAACCTTGCATGAAACACTGTATCTACCTCCTTCTTCAGACTAAGATACAGATTATGGACCTTCCATTCGAAGCCATGGAACATCCAAAGTGAGGAGTAACTTGGAAGTAATGTGAAAATGAGTAGTTAGGGGGCCTTTATACAGAGCACTGGATCCACATATGTGCACACCTACTAGAATCACAATAATACCAAAACTTCAGTCCTTTTTTATATTCCACTTTACTGTGGCAATGTTAATGTAAATCTTGTGGAAAAACAAATGTATTCCCAAATAGTAAGTTCTGTAGTCAAACTACTTGAATTCTGAAAAGACCAAGAAATGAGATCACTGTATCACACACAATATAAATATCTCTGATTAAATAGGTCTTTCCTGGTTCCCTAAATGCTCTATAATCACTTTGGTTCATTTATTTTCAAATATGTTTTTTTTTAAGATTTTATTTATTCATTTGACACAGAGAGAGAGATTACAAGTAGGCAAAGAGGCAGGCAGAGAGAGAGGAAAGAGGAGGAAGCAGGCTCCCTGCTGAGCAGAGAGCCCGATGTGGGCCTCGATCCCAGGACCCTGGGATCATGACCTGAGCTGAAGGCAGCGGCTTTAACCCACTGAGCCACCCAGGCGCCCTCATTTATTTTCAAAAGCACACCCTCTCCCCTGGTTCATCGTCTTCAGCATGTTTCATTTCAAAGTATCTTCCATCTTAATTATAAACACAAACAAAAACTAACCCCACAATGAATTTTTCATTTTGGTATCTCCTAAGCCCACAGGTATCTCCAAAGCCAAAGAGAAATTCCTCAAAAAGTATTCAAAAACTATCAGTACTTAATGGGAAAGGAATACAACTAAATAAAAAGATCAATACTATACATAATTGAAATTACACTGAGAAAGTATTTTTCACCAACCAAACTGGCAAAAACTCGGGAAATTTTTGTTGATAAAGCTGTGGAGAAATAAGTACCTTCTAACATTGATGATGGGAGTCCAAACTGCTCCAGCCATTATGGAGGACAATTCTGCCAAATATCAATCAAAAGTGCACATGCACACACTTTGATACAACCAATAGACATCTAGAAATTTATTGTATAGCTCTACTAACGTGTGGGAAGATTAGATGTGTATGTGTAGATGTATGCTTGTGTGGCATTCATACACACAATATCATAGTAATGATGGCAAAAGATTTTAATAAATATACTTTATTATAAAATGTATAGTAGTATGCAACTATTTGTAATATGTGTGTGCATGTGTGTGTATGCATAAAAGGACAGGTAAACAACTCTGGGTACCTCAGATGAAGGAAAACTTTTTACTATATATCCTTGTTTACTTTTAAATTTTATGCTATTAAACTATTCAAAACTAATTTTTAAATATTAGGTTAGTTAGGTCAAAAAAATTAACTATGTTTCTAAGGAATTTTCCCTTTACATAACATAAATTTAAAAGAAAAGCTCAATGTTTTCCATCATGCCATCTCTCTTATTTTTTTAACGCTAATTCAAAACCCTGGGTAACATTTCCTAAGAGACTTGATATTTTCATTTAAGTTCTTTTGTTTTGCTTTTTCCCTTTTGACTCCGTTGCACCCAGTTCTCCCTCCCACCCCCACCCCATCACCTCTAGCAACCATGAATCTGTTATCTGTGAGTTGGTTAGAATGTTTAACTTGTATTTCTTTTTTTTTAAGATTCCACATATAATAGAGATCATATGGTATCTGTCTTTGTCTAACTTTTTTCACTTAGCTTAATGCCCTCGAGGTCCATCCATCTTGTCACAAATGGCAAGTTCTTTATTTAATTTTTAGAGGAAAACCTCCATACTCTTTTTCACAGTGGCTGTACCAATTTACATTCCTACCAACAGTGCACAAGGGTTCCCTTTTCTACACACCTGTGCCAACACTGGTTGGTTATTCTCTTGACTTTTTAATGACAGCCATTCTAACAGGTGTACGGTATCTCATTGTGGTTTTGATTTGCATTTCCCTGATGATTAGTGATGCTGAGAACCTTTTCAAGTATTTGTTGACCATCTGTATGTTTTCTTTGGAAAAATGTCTATTCAGGTCTTTTGTCCATTTTTAAAATTGGATTGTTTGTTGTTTTGCTACTGAGTTGTAGCTCTTTATATGCTTTGGATATTACCCCCTTATCAGATATATGATTTGCAAATACTTCCCATCCAGTAGGTTGCCTTTTCACTCGGTTGATGGTTTCCTTTGCTGTGCAGAAGCTTTTTAGTTTGATGTAGCCCTACTGGTTTATTTTGCTTATTTTTGGTGTCAAGATTCAAAGACTTATAGCCAAGACCCATGTCAAAGAGGTCTTGATAAGGAGCTAACTTTTAAATATTAGCTTTAGTTAGATCATAATACTTAACTATGTTTCTAAGGAATTTTGCATTTCCTTATCATAAATTTAAAAGAAAACTCAATGTTTTCCATCATGCCTTCTATTCCAACTACCATTCTCTTCCTTTTATCTTATTTACATCTTTCAAGTAAATTTCAATTCCTAATCCACACACACCATTTCCACATAGAAATCTAAGGAGGTATAATTTGGATTAAGACCCTAAAAGAAACAGAAAGAGGGAACGGTTATACTGTCTGTGTAACAAACACAGAGGAAGACTAAGATCTTAAAGTTACAGAAAATGAAAGACAGTAAACAAGAACACATAAACACTCCATTCAATACAATGTCAAGTCTTTGGAATTTTTTTTCATTGAAATTATAGCTACCAGCAAGGATTATGACAGCAAAAAAGAAGTGTCTGGGAGAAAGACTCTCCAAAACACAGTACTCTGTTACATAACTAGCATTATTTCCTAGCACTGTTACCTAGCAAGCCTATCTTCTCTACATTCTAACTAATACAGTGAATCTTGAAATTCAAAATTGCTGGGCCCCACCACCCTCCAGAGATTCTGGTTCAGTAGGTCTGAGGTAAGGCCGAAGAAATCTGCATTTCTAACAAGCACCCAGGTGATGGGATACTGCTAGTGCCAGGACCACAGTTTGGAAAGCACTGATCTTAATATAACCAAGTAATCTACTATTGACACTACATATCTTCAAAGTTAAAGTCAATGAATCAGCCCAAGAAGTGTTTCCAGAGCTACTGTCGAAGCAACTCTTTCTATAGTCTATAATAATTTCCTCTCAACTAAACCTCTTATTCAGACCTCTCCATCATACCTGCTAATCACTGGGTGATCTGCTGTTTTTCTTTCCCTGCCACTTAAACTTCTCTCTTGTCACGTGATGTGTGAGGGGGAGGGAAAGCCTTCCAACGGAACTCCCAGAAATAAATGCCCCAAGGACAAAAGTCTGCTTGAGTCAGATTAAAGAGATTCAAGTTAAAAAGAAGGGTTAGAACTAAGTTTACACACTTTTGAGATCAAAAACCTGTGTAAGGAAAATGAGGAAAAGAAATTCATTTGACATCTAACGTTATAATGAAGGGAAATACTGAACTGCAAGTTATACTGCAAACATATAATTGGCTTTAAAATTAAGCACACAAGGGAGAGGGGAAAAACAAGTACCAGGAATTGAAATTTAAATGCATATTTATTAAAAGCTTTATTGCTTTTAGGCATCAGAATAAAGTATTATCATTGCTATGTTTGTAACTAGCTAGGATTACATTCTGACAGATCTATAAAAATACAGTGCCAGTTTCATACAGAGCACTTCTCTGTGAGGCAAGTTGGAGGTGAACAGGAGTAATAAATCATGATTCTGAACTCTGGACCTAAACTCAGATCCTTGGGCCAAATGCGAACATCATCCCTAAGATTCCCTTCCTGGGGAGGGCAAAAACTGAAGATCCCTACTTCCCCTGGCAAAGTACAAGGCTAAGAACAGACTCTGAGCTAGAGGGAATGGAGCTTCCCTTAGAACTCTCCAGGGAGATTTAAAGAGGAACAAAAGCTAATATATCACAGGCTAAGATTCAGTGTAGACCTGAGTCCTGGAAGAACTATGTGCATACAAATAGCCCAAGCTTTAGGGGAAAAGCATCACCAGTAGGGCTATGGCTCTCCTTTGTAAATAGGGAGGTAGCTGAGATACCCTTTGCCCAAAAACCCATTCAGTCCTCAGTAGTCTGATTCCTTTTAAAATCAAAGTTATTTCCCATGGAAATGTCAGGTCTCACAACCGCCCTGCACTCAAAACAGAGTTAACTCTATGCTTTATATCACATCATATACCTCATCAGATCATGTCATCTTCCATTTTAAAATCTAGCAATGACTTCTCCTCACTTATGGAATAAAGCCTAATTATTTTGACTTTCCCTACATGGCCATTCATGACCTGGCCTCCCACCTTTCAGCCCCGATCTTCTATCAAAAATCCTCATTCTCAAATCACCTGTACTTCCCCAAAAGCATCCTTTAAGGCTCATACCTCCGTACCTCTGCACAAGCTACTGTTCTGTATAAACGTCTTTCATCACTACTCCCTCAGTTCCTGAGTGTAAGAATAAGAGCTCTTACACTCAACACTCCAAACAGCCAAGGAGTTCTTCCTTTATGATGCCTTCCTTATACACCACCCATGAGATGGCTGAAGAGTGTCCCCAAGCACCTTCCCCATGCTGAGTAGGGAGCCTGCCCTCGGGCCCAATCCCAGGGTCCTGGGATCATGACCTGAGCTGAAGGCAGACACTTAACCAACTGAGTCACCCAGGCACCCCGCACCTGGAATATTTTTTTTGAAAAGAAGATTCCATAGTCCTTTTCACTGTGAGTGTGAAGGCAAATTGGTACAACTTTTTAGGAAGGCTATTTGAACATACAGATCCTTCCTCAGCTTACAATGACTTTATCTCCTGATAAATCCATTGTAAACTAAAAATATGGTTAAGTTGAAATGCAAATTATCTGCACAAAAAAACACAAAAGAAGGAGTGCTGTGAGGGGAGTAAAAACAATCTAAACTAATCCTCACTCTAAAGAGTTGGAGGAAACTAACTTCACAGAAAAATGAGCAACAGAAAATACTGAAATCAGATCCCACGCAAAGTTATTACAAGGAAAAGACGTTAAACAGCAAACACTCCACAATGAAAGCAAACTTAATTAATTAAAGTCAGATAAAAGATATTAAGATGAGACAAGGCATGAAAGAATGTAAGTCAGAATTTTTTCTTAATCAGAAAAGAGTTGGTAAAACTCAAGGAAAAATAACAAATAAAAACATCAGTTTAGAAAAGAACTTAGCTCAGCTGGAAGAGCATAAGACTCAATTTTGGAGTCATGAGTTCAAGCCCCCATGTTGGGTGTAGAGGTTACTTAAAAATAAGTAAGTAAATAATTAAAAAAAAAGAAATGAAGATTATTTTAGAAGACAAGAGCAAATAAACACAACTATGCTTTAAGAGAAACAGGTAAGAGAAAATTTTTAAATAAAACAAAATGAAGAGATAAATGAGAAGGGTACAACAGATAATAATAAATATTAAAGATGGGAGAGAATATCTAACACAGAAAATAGAGAAGTCTGACTAAAAACAAAATGCAATTGAACTGAATATTGAAAATAAATGCAAAAACATTTTCTTGAAATAAAAAATGTGAAGCTGAATACTGAAAGAACATACCACATATGTTCTGCCAACCCTGGGATAATCAGTACCAACATATTCTAAAAAAAATTATTAGACTTTAAAGAAAAAGTCTTTTGGACTTTTAGGCAAAAGAGCATGTGATTTACAGAGCTAAATATCACTGGACACTGCCAGAAATATTTTATGACAAAAGAAAACAAAGAAAGGTATTTATGATATTTAAGGAAAGAAAATGCAAGCCAAGAATTTTATCTCCAGCAAAAGTAACCTTAACATATCAAGGTGACACTATGCAATATCCCTAGAAAAGTTGTTCTCCACTTCTGAGGAATCTACTAGAGATTAAGTTCAGAAAACTAAAATGATTACAAAGTTATATATAAAGACTGGTTTAAGCTAACTATATAGTTATTTGAAGAACTAATAAGATTAGTTAAAAGAGGATTAAAATATAAAATGGCTTTACAATATGTTGACACAATACAACTATTAGAAACAATTGGAAGAATGGGGACAATCTATGCAAAAAAACACAAAAACAAAAAAACTATGTTCTATTTTGATTCTACAAGAGAAATGAAAGTCCTTATCTCCAGAGCCCTGTCTTGTTCATACACTAGAACACTGACAGCTAGGTTTCACACTAGAGAGATGGGGAGAAAGAAAAAAGAAAAAGAAAAAAAATAGTACCGGGAAAGTTTCCCAAAACTAAAGATGAGTTTTTGCTGAAAATGCCATGAACTAGAAAAAAGGATGAAATGCTCCACTTGAAGGTACATTGGTATGAAATTTGTAGAGGACATGACCATCTACAAGGCAAGTCCCATCAAACCTACCAAAAAAGCTACTAAAACTAATATGTCAATATAAAATAATCAATTGTATTTCTATAAACCAACAATAACAATCAGAAATCGAAATTAATAACACAATACCATTAACAATAGGGTCAGAAAATATGAACCACTTCAGGATAAATCTGATAAAAGACACACAAGAACCTTACACTGAAAGCTACAAAATAATGCTGAGAGAAATTAAAGACCCCTACATAAACAGGGAGATGTGCCATGTTCATGGATCAGAAGGTTCAATATTGTTAAGATTTCAATTCTTCCCAAACTGGTTTAGAAATTCAATACAATCTCAACCAAAAACCTCGCAACTGTTTCGTAGAAATTTAAGAACTCTAAAATGCATATGAAAATGTAAAGAACTAAGGAGAGCCAAAACAACTTTGAAAAGTAAGAACCTTTCCTTTAAGGGGTTACAATGTTTGAGAACTTGACTTCAAGATTAATTTTAAAAGTTATAACAATCATGATTATACTGGAATTAAGTTTTTAAAAAAATTATAGTAATCAAGACTGTGATACTACATTATACACCTATTAGAAAGGCTAAAATTATACACCTTATCATACCAAGTGTTGACAAGTGTTATGGGCTCAACTGCCCACATCCCCAAATTTCATATATTGAAACCCTAATCCCCCAATACCTTGGAAGGTAGCCATATTTAGAGACAGGGCCTTTAAAGAGCCAATTAAGTTAAACTGAGGTTAGGGTGAGCCCTAATCCAATCTGACTGGTGTCCTCACAAGAGGAGGAAATTTGGACATAAGAAAAGAGAATGTGAAGAGGCAGTGAGAGAGCAGCCATCCACAAGCCAAGGAGAAAAGACTCAGGTGAACCACCCCTGCCCACACCTTGGCCTTACACTTTAGAACTACGAGAAAATAAATTCCTGTTGTTTAAGCCACCCAGTTGGTGGTACTGGGTTATGGCAGTCCTAGCACACTGATACAGCAAAGAAATGAAGCAACTACAATTTTCATACTGCTGATGGAAATGCCAAATGCTATAACCACTTTGGAAAACGGTAACTATATCTTACAACTGTAAACATATACCTACCATATGATCTAACCATTCCACTCTTAGATATTTACCAAAAAGAAAAGCAAAAAATAAACATATGTCCCCACAAAGATTTATACACAAATATTTATAGCATATTTAGGTGTAATAGCCCCAAACTGGAAACAACCCAAGTATCCATTAACAGATGAACGGACAGACAAACTAGTGTTTCCGTACGATGGAATGCAGGATGGAATTCTTCTGGGCAACAAAAAGGAATGAACTAGTAATACACAAAAAACACAGGTGGATCTAAAAATAATTATGCTGAGTAAAATAGACCAACAGAAAAGAAAACCCATACTGCCTAATTTCATTAAAATAAAATAAAAGACAACATATCAGGAACTCCCTGATCAGGACAGGGAGGGAAAACAACGAGGGGTTATAAAGATGCACAAGAAAACTTTGAAGGGTGATGAATATTTTGGGTTTTAAAAAACTTTTTATTTTTTTCTTCCAATTTTTAATTTAAATTCTAGTTAGTAAACACATAGTGTAATATTGGTTTCAGGAGTACAATTTAGTGACTCTTCACTTACATGTAACACCTAGTGCTCACCCTAACAAGTGCCCTCCTTAATCCCACTCACCCTTTTAAGCCAACCCCCACCCACCTCCCTCCATCAACCCTCAGTTTGTTCTCTCTTGCAAAGTCTCTTATGGTTTGCCTTTCCCTCTCTCCTCTCTTTTTTTTTTCCCCCACCTTCCCACACATTCATCTGGTTGGTTTCCTAAATTCCACCTGAGTGAAATCTTAACCGTATTTGTCTTTTTCTGACTGACTTATTTTCACTTAGCATAATATACTCTAGCTCCATCCATGTTGCTGCAAATGGCAAGATTTCATTCCTTTTGATGGCTGAGTAATATTCTATTGTATATATACACACCACATCTTCTTTACCCTTTCATGAGTGGATGGATACAGGCTCCTTCAGAATATTTTGGTTTTCCTGATAGTGGATCTCATGGGTAGGAATATATATTTCAAAATATTACCAAATTATATACTTCAAATGTTTGTCATTTTCTGTAAGTCAACTGTATTTCAACAAAACTGTTAAAAATTTTAAGTGGCACACATTTGAAACTACAAAAGAGAAACTGACACAAAAATCATCAGTCGAAAGAGGTTTCTAACAAACTTTCTGGCCTTGACAGAGTAGGTAAAAAGCTAAGAATAGAGAGAATATTAAGTTGGAAGACATAAGTGCATACTTACACATCTAACTCTATATCATGAAAAGAATTACGCTCATTCAAAAACTCACAATGCTACACAAAAAGTGAACATATATTAGACTAGTAGAGAACATCTTAACGAAACATTCTAATTACAATGCAATAAAACTAGAGATTTATGACAACAAAATAGTTACAACAACCGAAAATTCCCTAATCTATTAGAATTTAAAATACTCACATAAATTAATATTAGGCCAAAGGGGAAATCAAAGATATAATTATAGATTATCTAGAAAATTATAATTAAAATGAAAACCATGTCAAAATCTGTGGGCCACTACTGAATCTGTTAACATGAGAAAGCTCATAGTTTAAATATCTATGTTATTAAGAATGAAAATAAATTAATAAGCATATAAAGTGAAGAACTCAGAGAAATAACATGAATCTAGGAAATCAGAGAAGAGGAATTAATAACAGTATTAACTGAAAGCCACATAAGAAAAGAACAAACACTATTATTTCTGACTAAAGTTCAATATAACCTATCATGGGTACTTGGGTGGCTCAGCTGGTAAAGCATCTGCCTTCAGCTCAGGTCATGATCACAGGGTCCTGGGATCAGGCTGAGTTGGGTTCCTAGCCTCAGTGGGGAACCTGCTTCTCTCACTCCTCCCCGCTCACTATCTCTGTCTCTCTCTCTCAAATAAATAAATAAAATCTTTATCAATCACTAATCAGCCTACTCAAAATTTTGAGAAAAACTTTAAATATCAAAACTGAAATTAAAAAAAAACAGGAAGGTAAAAAGAATTATAGTAGACTGTTTAACTCAATGCTCATAAATCTGAGAATAAAGTCCAATGAAAATAGTCAGCAAAACTGACTCAGGGAATAGTAAACTTAAATAGGTAATATTTAGTTTTCTGTATGGAACTGAGAAAGCAAAAAGCTACATTCCAAATAACAAGTCCAGTTATTTCCTTTGTGATCTTTTATATGGTCAGACTAAGTTGTTCTGAAGCTATTCAAATTGTTCCTGCAATCAGATAAAAGAAAATTTGCCAACTCCTTTTATAAAGAACAGTAATAATGAAATGCATAAACACCCACACACAGAAAGACATGTTAATCTCATGCATGAAAACTGAGGAATACTCAAAATGATATCCAATAGAAAGAACACAGCAAAACATTGAAGAAATAATATACTTCACCAGGATTTTTCATCAATTAGAAAATTAAAAAGAAGAAAATATATTCACACTTTCACAAGCATAAAACGATGAAGAAAGAAGTGTGGATGATCTTTAAAAGAAACCGTAACTCAACTGGGGGATGTAAAAGAGATCTCAGATTAACTGGAAAATCGTATCTTATTCTGAATTGGAAGACTCAATACTACAAGTTGCCAATTCGTATCAATGTAATTTATAAATCAATAAAATTATAAATTTTAAAAATTATAAATTAAAAAAGTTTAAATAAAAAATTATAACATATTTATTTTGTAAACTTCAAAATGATCCTAAAGTTCACTTTAATGAATAAAGAACCAAGACCAATCAGGAAATTCTGAAATAAAAAGTACCAGATATCAAATCAAATATATAGGTTATATTAACATGGTATGGAGTTTTACACACCCCTTCAAATGGGAAAATAAAACAACAATAGCAGATATCAGCAAGGATATGAAGCAAACAGCTAGTGAGAGTGCAAACAGAAATAGCTACTTTATACAAAAGTCTGTCAGTACCTACTAAAACTGATCATAAGACAATATGCAAAGAGAACAAGAAAGAAAACACCAAACAAAACTAGTAGAAAGTAACATGACAGAGAGCTCAACCAAACATAAAAATATTAAAGTGGACCAAAAATATATTAAAACAAACAAAAATAAAACATAGCAATTGTACTCCCAACAGAAGTGTATACACCTGTTTATCAAAAACCAAACGCAAACATGTTTTGCAGCAGTGTTATTCCTAACGTTCAAAAACTAGGACAACCCAAATGCCCATCAACATTAGTACAGATAAGTAAACTGTATACTCAGACAATGGAACGCCATACAGCAATGAGAAAGAACAGTCTACAACTAGTATACACAACATGGCTGAATCTCAAAAACAATGTTGAATTAAAGAAGTAAGACACCAGAGAATCTGTATGATTCTGTATGATACTAACTCATATAAAATTCACACAGGTAAAACTCTTTTATGGTATTAGAAGTCAAGATTAGTATTCACCCTTGGGGTAGGGGTGGCAGGCACGTAGGAAGAATAGTGTTATAGTCTAAAGAGTCACTGTGGACCTAGTTTCTTTATGTTGGTGCTGGTCACATCGAAGTATTCACTTTGTCAAAATTCACTGAGCTAAGACTAAAAAAGACACAAACTAAGGACTACAAACTAATGAACATGTTTTGGCTATCAGATTAAAACACTGACAGTAGTTTCTTAAAGGAAATACAAATTAGTACCCATTTTGAGTATTTTTTATATTTGTACTCTGAGCTACAGAAATATTTATCCTACTAATAGTACAAGTACAAAAGATAAATAATAACTATATATCACAAAGTTGACTGAAGGAATTTTTGCATTTCTACATATACTCTCTGTATTCATAAAAAATTGGAAATCAACTATTTTCAATAAGAAACTGTTTTAAAGAAATTATGGCACAAAGGAATGGACAATACAATGGAATTCTATGTATACATTTAACATTAGCAGAACTATACACATATGGATATAGAAAGGCATGCAAGATGTTAACTAAAAATACCAGTTTGTAAAATAGTATATATAATATACTCTCATTTTCATAAAAGTGAATAAAAATGATGATTATTCAACAAACTTTTAATAGTGGTTATTTCTGTGAGGTAAAATTATAGGGAATCTTTGCTCTCTACATTCACATTCCGAATAGTATCTATGCTTGAAATAAGAATGTATCAGGCTTTTGTAACCTGAAAAAATAAAAAATTAATGAGATGATAATATTTCAAGAATGTCTATGCTTTAAATCTTTTTAAAAACCTACTGCTGTATTATCCTTTATGTAAAACCATTTGTAGAAAACACAAGGTGAAAGTAATTTGAATAGATAGGACTTCCTTCACCACCCCCATCCTCCAGTTTAGGCTACTCTGATTCCCACCTCATTTCTTAAATTGCAATATTATCTATCTGAAAAAAAGGGGAGCTGAACAGAACAATTACTTAAAATTCCTTCCAACCTTCCAAATCCTTTATTTTTTTCCCTTTCCTTTTCTTCTGTCTACCTCCTGTAGCCATAAGAAAGACGTGTGTTGTTTCACTATATTCAGTGGAGCCTCACACTCTCTTTCTTTAATTTAAAATTATGTTAGAATTTCTCCCAAGAAAAAAAGAAACCCAAACTAATTTGCTTCATAAGATTCTTTGTGAGTAGCCCTGAAAAAGTACATCCCTTAATCTCTCTGGGATTTTCTTCCAGTTCCTGTTTTTTCCATATGGTATAAATATTCATTGGATATTCAGAAAACAGCACTTTTGTCCCAAAAGTACCCAAGAAGCTGAAAGTTTCTTTTTTAAAACCTTTTTTTTTTTAAAGATTTTATTTATTTATTTATTTGTCAGAGAGAGAGCACAAGCAGGCAGAGTGGCAGGCAGAGGGAGAGGGAGAAGCAGGCTCCCTGTTGAGCAAGGAGCCCGATGTGGGACTCGATCCCAAGGTCCTGGGATCATGACCTGAGCCAAAGGCAGCTGCTTAACCAACCGAGCCACCCAGGTGTCCCAAGCTGAAAGTTTCTACCATTAAAAGAAAGAAACAGCGGGTGCCTGCCTGGCGTGGTCTCAATAGAGCACGCGACTCTTAAATCTCGGTCTGTGAGTTCAAAGCACACGATCACCATGGAGCCTACTTAAACAAATAAAAATAAAAGTAAGCAATGTTAAAATTGTCTTGATTGTCCTTTCCTCGTTTTATTTTAAACCATGTCTACGAACTTACACATCTAAATGGATTTACGCTGATTAAACAAAATTACACACTGACACATTTGACAAATGTGTGTATATAAAAACCACCACAGGGACGCCTGGGTTGCTCAGTTGTTAAGCTTCTGCCTTTGGCTCAGCTCGGGGCATGATCCCGGGGTCCTGGGATGGAGCCCCACATCAGGCTCCCTGCTCAGCAGGAAGCCTGCTTCCCCCCCTCTCACTCCCCCTGCTTGTGTTCCCTCTCTTGCTGTGTCTCTGTCAAATAAATAAATAAATAAAATCTTAAAAAAAAAAACCACTACAATTCAAAATATTTACATTCATCTCAGAAAAGTATTTTCTAGGACTATAGCAGGAACCATGTAAGAGCAAAGAACATGAACATAATTTACTATAATTTTCTACTATTTTTTCAGCATGGCAAGACCAACTTTGTTCATGAACAGTAACGGAACAATGTTGTATGATTGTAACACGTAAACACGTAAACACCACGTGCCATTTCCTAAAAATCCCATGCTAAAAACTACAGCATTAATAGCAGAAACAACAGAGCAGTCTGGAAAGCATCAGGAATTCAGATCAGACAAACGTGAGTCCTAGTTTCAGAAAACGGAGACCCAAGATCCATTTGATAATCTCTCAGCAAGTATTTTATTTGTTTTTCTCAATCTTTTCAACACGTCAATTCACATTCCCTTTTGCCTCACACTGTCTTCCCACTTTAAAAATACCATTATAAATTCGTTTTTAGAAGTGCCTAAGAACTCCCATCAGCAAGGGAAGTAATTATTAATAAGCCTGGACTAATGTTATCATTTTGTCTCTACAGAAGCAATGGCATCATTCTCATAACTGGTTGGGAAGAAAAGAACAAGTCCTGTTCAACAGGACATTAAAATGAAGGTTGAATGCCACTTAGAGACAAGAGGAGCAGAAGAGAAAGGAGGACAATGGTAACCAAACTTACTAACAAATTACCATAAGAAAGAGGCCTTTTTTAATTCCCAATTTACATGAAAAGTATATAGATAGACTTTTGCTACAAGTCCTCAGAATTCAAATGATATATTAAGAAAAATTTCCCAGCAAAGGGCAGTTAAAACACTGGAATAAATCAATAGTATCAGCAGCGTGATTCTAGCTGTGGGGGAGTCTTTCTGAACAGCATGCTTCCTTGCTCTGTCTACAGTGGTCCTCTCTGAACCATTCTGGAGAAGGTCCTTAGCTCTGATGCCATAACACACCTAGGCATATTGCTGGCCTTACCTATCTACGTCATTCAAGATTTGACACATTTTTTTTAAAGCTAGGCTAATATTATATTAAGTTCTACAGCCTTGAATCCAGATATATAAGTTGTGGGAAGGACAGAAGGATAAATGGCGGGAGGATGGGAGAGATGGAAGGAAGAAAGGAGGGAGGAACAGTCAATGCACTCCACCATTAAGAATGACTGGCCACCACCAGAATGAGATTTCTTGTGCCTGAGAAACTTTAACTGAACTTTTTTTCCTAATGAAGTATACATGTGACCAAAGGTTCTCATTCTCTATTCTAACATCAGTAACACCAATCTGTTTTATTTCACTAATCTATTTGCTTTCCAAAACAAATGAACAGAATTAAGTTAGTGGCCCAGAGAACTAAGCCAGAGCAAAAAGCCAAGAAACGACAAGTTGATCCTCAACTTGCTTTTAAACAAAATACAACTGACCCTTGAAGAACACAGGTTTGAAATGCATGGATTCACCTGTGTGCAGAATTTTTTTTAATAAATACACTACAGTACTGTAAATGTACTTTCTCTCCCTCATGATTTTCTTAATAACATTCCCTTTTCCTTTAGTTTACGTTATTGTAAGACCACAGTATATAATACATATACAAAATATGTGTTAATTAACTGTGTTATCAGTAAGGCTTCCGTTAATACTAGGCTTAGTGCTTTAGTTTTGAGGCATCAGAAGTTACACATAGATTTTCAACCTCATGGAGGCCAGTACCCATAATCCCCACCGTTGTCCAAGGGTAAATTCTATTTCTTTTCTAGTTAATTCTTTTAACTGGTATAAACAAATTTAAATGTAATTAGAACAGAGTTCATCAAGTCACAATTCCCAAAGGTGAGAAATTTCCTAAGCAGACTGAAGCAAACTACTTACTTTCCATAATGCAGCGAAGATATTACTGGGTCGCTGGGGCTTGAGACTAAGACAAACTAGCTGACAGATTCGTCAGATGTCAAGTTATGTACTGATACAGATGAACAGCCAAATGGTTTGGTATTAATCTGATCATAGCATCAATACAGAATAATACTAACAAAATTTTGCTATTCGAAAGAATTTTTAAGTACCAATTTTTAAATTAAAATTAGAGTACAGTTAGATTTTCCTATATGTAACCCACTGACTTATAACTCACTGTCAACCTTCATAGTTAAACTCAATGAAGAAACTGAACCTGTATAAAACCATCATGAAAGCTGAGGAAAGATACATGAAGATAATGAACAAACGAGTTCAATATTAATTTATTCCTTTACATAAATGCTCTCAATTGACCCAAATAAACCAATTTACTAGGTCACAGATAACATGAAGAAACTACGAAATATGACATGACACATGCATATAGCATGTATAACAGAGCAAGAACTCCTGAAAGTGTGACCAGTTTCAATAAGTTGAATAATTTTAGGTCCAGAAATTCTACTACTGTTGCTATTCAGAAATAATTTAAAATATCAAAATATAGTTTAGATCACTTTGATAATATTATTAGAGAAGAATCAATGAGAGTTATTATTTAAGTTGGTCTTTTTTTCATTCAAAGTCCTTACAAGAGCATCATAAAAAACAACAGACTTCTTTTTTCAGGTATCTGAAACACAAGGAATGATTTGCTTTTAATAAGCCACAATATATCATCAGTATAGGACTAGTTTTTATGATGTCTTCTTAAATGATGGTGGTGGTGGGAGCCACCTAATTCTTATGATGGACAACTGTCTTTCTCAGTAATGGCATCTCCATCCTTAAGAGTTGTTTACGCCAAAAGCCTCAGGAGGTACCTTGGACTCCTTCTCATTCTCTCATACATACGTATATCCAATACATCAACAAATCCTATTGCCCCTTTCCTTCAAAATATCCCCAGACTGCAACCACTTCTTATTACTTTATCCCTACCACTATCACCTGGAGTCAAGCATGTTCTCTCTGGGCTACTGCAAACAGTCCTTCTAATGGGTCTCTCTGATTCCACCCTTGCCCTTACTTAAGACCAAACTCAAAATAAAACTCAAGACAATCCTCTTAAAATGTAAGTGTGCAATAAAGCTGGCCTTGCCCAAAAAGAGGTCTAATCATTGCCTGGGCTTCTTGGAGGTAATGTGGTTCATATCTGATAGACGTGACCTTTTTTAGGGAAGGGGCTGGTCACATCAGACCTTAAGGCAGGACTGGCCATACCCAACAGTCTCAGGATTAGCCATGCCAGAAAGACCAATTAGTGTGGAGGCTTCAGGTCACATAGAATCAATAGACCTGCAGACTACGTTCAACTCCATGGACAATCAACCAACCAATCATGCCTATGTAATGAAGCCCCATTAAAAACTCTGAAAAACAAAGCTTGAATTGAGTTCCCAGGTTAGCAATACCCTGTGCATAAGGTGAAACATCATGTACACATTGATACCAAGAGGGTCCCTGTCCTGACTCCATGGGAGAAGAGAACAGAAGCTACACTTATAAAATTCTCTAAGACTCTGTCCTAGGAGTCTCTTCCTTTGGCTAATTCTGATCTGTATCCTTTCCCCATAATAAACAACTGTAAGAATAATAGCTCTCAGTGAGTTTTGCGAGTCCTAACAAATTATAGAACCTCAGGGTGAGTTTGGGAACTCCCTGAATGTGGAGTTGGTGTCAGGAGTAGACAGTCTTGGGGCCTGCACCCACAAACCTCACAGTTTGGTTAACTCCAGGAAGGTATCAGTGTGTTTTGTAGTTTTCTTACAAATTAATAGAGGTTCTAAAGTACTTATAATCTTTTCTCTTTTTTTTTGTTGGTTCCTTGTCTGCCTATAAATATGTTCTACTCTCCCATTCTTCAAGAAAAAATAGAAGTATCCCGTTCTCCCTCCTCTTTTCTCTCCACTGACTGCTTCAGTCCTTCTCTTCAAATCTTCTCACTACTCCACTCTCACTTTACGGACTCAAAAATGAATTCTAAAATTTTCTCATCATATTCTCATAAATCTGCTATGTAAAGTTTCTACTTCTTCTGGAAGAGAAAGACAAATAGAAAATACAAGAGATGTTCTACCAGCACAGCCCCCTCATATTTATTTGAGTTGTATCAGAGATGAAAACAGTAAAAATCTTCTGGCTAGGCCCATGGTTTCATCCCAAGGCCCCCAACCTGGTACCTGTTTGTCCAGTTTTGGTATGACATACTCTCTAGAACGGTATACATTTTACAAGCTTACCTTATTACTCAAAAAGAGTCCTCTCAGCTTGGCTATGGTCACCACTGCCTTGTCTTGCCTCAGGCTTCCAAATGTTAAACAGCATTATTTAACATTTGGGCAGACCTAATTCCCTATTACTAGTTAATTAAGGGTCAAGTGTTTCAGAGCAATAATCGAATATGTTTCAAACTGAAAAGAAAAATCTGGTTTTATATCAGTATGACCGAAGACTTTATCATTTGAATATTAAAGTTTCATTTTATCAAATAAACACAGGACACCCCCCAAGAAAAAAATTATTAAAGATTTCACAATAGTTCTGCATTATCTTGAGGATATGGATCCTTAAATGAAATGTGAGAACCACATGCACTATAAAGCTTTACGCTTCTTAAAAGAGGCATATGCTGTCATTTAATATACATACGCAGTTTTCACCTACTTCAGTGGTCTCTCAGAAAGCTCCCAATGTCAGCCCTTGCAGAGACAACTACTGAAGGCTAACTGGTCTCCCTACATTTGCTGAAACCTTCCATTCATTTTCCACTCCACCCTCAGGCCACTACACTCCACTGCAGAGTGATCTTACTCAAAATGCAAATCCGATCTCCTATCAATGGGTTTTTGGAGCATTTGGGATAAATGCTTGTCAAAACTGTCAAAATCCTGACAAGACCCTCACCAGGTCCTGCTCTCCCGGCACGCTGGCACTTGCATGAGGCACTTCATGCACCTCATGCACTCCCTGCATAAGGCAACTTGAGCCTCCTAGGTCATCTTGCACAGGACCCCCACCCTTCCCAAGGACACTCCCTCCCTCTCTCATAACTGTTCCCTCTACTCCATGCTCTCAGATTTTACTCATCCCTCAGGCTGCAGTAGTCACATTACCAAAGACATCTTTGCTCATGCCTTCCCACAAATGAGGGAAGCTCCTCCTCATGAGCTAATATCAGACACTCACTCTACCTTTCACAACCCTAACCACTCCTGTTCCATTTGCCTCCACTAGACTGGAAGCTTAAGAACAGGATATGAGTCTTTCTTACTCACTGCTATATCCAACCATGCTTTTGCACATATTTGCTGAATGAATGAGTCCAGAAGCATGAAATATACTGACTTGACTTCAAAAGGTTTCAAAGCCAATTGTTACTACAAATTACGTAATTTTATTAACATTTCTTTTCAAAAATCCATCACAAAAGGAAAACGCTTCTTTAAAGTGAAAGTTGTTTATTTTCCATTATAATACTAGACAGTTTCAACAATAAAACCAGTACACTTTTTGAGTATTTAGAGTAAAGAGCATATATTTTCACTAAGGATTTAGAGCAGAAAGAATATAAATGCAAGATTATTGGCTGCCTAATGAAGTTTCCTTTTAAATTAATTTCCAAAGTCAATTAATACCATGCCCAAAGGGCATTATAACCACAACCAAAAACCTCCTTTTGTTAAGCACAGGGTCAAATCTATGTTCAAACATGTGCTAAATTTTAATGCCTTATTTAGGAATAATTTCCTCCATGAGAGGTTCAATTGCTTTATAAATAGTATCTATCAGATTAGAAACTAGCGATTAACATTATGGCCTAAGTTAAAAGAAAGGGAAGAAAAGAGGTCACCATAAAAATTAGTCTTCATCATAGCTCAGAGTTAAAATTATCTAAGAGGAAAAGAAAAATATCAAGCAAAGATTTTCTAAGTGTAGAACCAGCTGAATTCACTGCTAATTGAGAAACTATTTAGAACAAGATAAAACTACCACAGATCCTACCCTCATTTTCTCCAGCACCCTGAAAAACAAACAAGGAGAGTGAATGCTCCGGCCAAAGGCTAAAAGCCCAAAGCATGAGAAAGAATGGTAGAATTTCACGTACTTATTTTTGATCCTTTTCTCTATCTGTCCAATATCCTAATTACCTCTACCAAGTTCACAAAGGGTATGGACTCTCTGATACTTTTCCCATCACCAGAACTTAACAAAGACCTTAAGTATATTAATACAAGAAATTAAATAAGCGCATTGAATACAGTAACAGCAAGGTGGGAGGTCAGGCCACAGCCTGAACTTACCTATAAGCCAAATATTAAGTCTTATATGTAAATCTAATTGTTCTAAATACAATGTACAAAACCAACTTAATACAACTTGATTATTTCCTAATGCAAACTATCTATTCTGCATTAGATCAACCCTTCTTCCTTTTCAGGACCTTATTTCAATTACCCACTTTCCTTTTCTACTGGCTCCTTCCTTTCATTTAAACATAATCAAGTCTCTTCCAACTTAAAACTCCTATGGACCCTACAATCTCTTCTAGCTGTCTGTCTCACCAACCCCCTTCATATCTAAGCTTCCTGAGAAAGAGGTCTACATTTCTCCACTGCCTAGTCACTCAACTCATACGTGCACAATGCAAGTGAAGTACATTACTAAGCCATAAAACTAAAGATGAAAATAATCTGCGTACAAAATCATTATCTAGTCATTTAAACACTTCAAAATTTAGAAACTGAGAAACTTACCAAAGTCTCTTCCCACTTCATACCTTCTCCTGTCTCTCCACCAACTGTATATCCAACCTACCTCCCACCTCATCTATATCATGGTAAGATGTAGCTTCTCAAGCATGCATTTTTGCACAGGTCTTCCCTGGCTGTGTTCCCTCTGCTTAGAATGTTTTTCCAACCTTTTGATGATTTAACTCTCCATCATTCTTCAATGCCAAATTCAAATGGTATCTCTACTCTGCAGCTTTCCCCACGCCACGGTCAAAGTAAAACTACTCCCTTAATTGTATTCCCACAGTACTTTACTCAAATTTCCCTGATAGCATGCAACACATCCTATTCAATTTTTTTAACTTACCTGTCTCTTCAGCTGTTCTAAATTACTGGAAGACAGAGTGTGTCTTAATTGAAGTTCTAAAGAGTTTCAAAGATATGGGAAACCCCTTAAATTAGAAGCAAAATTTTGTACATACGATGTTTTTGGACAGAAAGGCTCTATAGAAGCTATCAGCTTCTCAAAGAGGCATATGACCGCAAAGAAGTTAAAAATTACTGCCCCCTAAGTAGCACAGTATCTGTCACATAGTAGAGACCCATTAAGTGGATCTTTAAACTGTCATCAATATATCCATTCAAAGTGACTAGACAGGGATAAATCTATTTGGGGGGAGAGAAAAAACAAATCTCCTTTATAGAATTCTAAATAACATATGCACACACTGCCCTCTCCAGGAGGTGGAGCTTAATGTCCTGCCCACCCCCACAAGTCCCTGAGGGTGGGCTACTTAGTGACTTGCTTCAAAAGAATTGAGTGGGAAATGAGAAAAATAGTAATTTACAGTGGAGAAACCTGAAAATACCACCTTAAGCAAGGGATTAACTACTTAATTGAAGGTTGACCTCACCCATGTCATGCAGTTATCAGGCATTCCCTGATTTAATGTATAAAGAAACCACTTCACCCCTGTAATATTCTTTCCAAAAATTTATAACTCCTATGTAATCATGGGCAGGGGGGGAGGGGGGGGGACGGAATTCCGACCAAACCAAATTGAGGGACATTCTACAAAATGCCTGACCAGTACTTCCCAAATGCCAGGGAACCAAAAAATAATGGAAGAGGGAAACTGTCACTGTCCAGAGGAAACTAAGGAGACAGGACAATACAATGCAATCTGGTGTCTCGGACTGGATCCTGGGACAGAAAGGAGATACAAATGGAGAAAATGGTGAAATTCAAAAATTCCAGAGTTTAGTTAACGGTAGGTAGTGTACCAATGTTGATTTCTTCATTTGCACAAAGGTACCATGGTACCTTTCCCAATGGGGGAAACCCAGTGGGGAGTATACAGGAACTCTCTGTGCTGTCTTTACCATTTTCCTGGAACCTACAATTATTCAAAAAATAAAAGATTTCTTTTCTGAGTCTATTTTCATGTAGTCTCAAACTTCTCAGATTCCCAGTTTCCAAACTTCCAAAGAATTAGTAGCAAACAGATCAGTTGTCCAATCTCAGTAAGTTGCATTAGAAATGCTTTATAAAGAGTGCTATAGTCAAACCAAAGCAAAAATCTGTCAATTCTAATTATGAAAATTATAAATTATAACTTAGAAGCTAGTGATTGGCATCTATTTCTTGATAATGAAGTTTCAAATGTGTAATTAGTAACTTTTAAATATGAACTGCTCAACTACATCCAAGCACCCTATTGTGCTAGGCACTAGGATGCAATGTGGGATGGGGAAAGACAGACCAATAAGCAATAATATATGGTTATGGACTAGGACAGTGGGATACACAATGCAAGGGGAGCAGAGAGCAGGAGCTCTCTGGACTCTCAGGACTGTGTGAGGGAGATTAAGATGGAAGAATCAGTAAAATTTTTTAAAGAAAATTTAGAATGAGACCTGAAGGGTAAGAGGCATTAGCCAAGAAAAGAGGATTGAGGAGTATACCTGGCCAAGTCAAGAACCAGCACAAAGACCTACGAGTGAGAGACCATGGCCAGTGGTTCAGTGTGGCTACAGATTAAGTGCTAAGCACGGCATGGCAAGAAATGCAGCAGCCCAGTTTTACAGTCTACTTTTGGGAGTCATGCCTAGAAGCTTGGTCTAGAGTTTCTTTACCTTTCCCAATAATTCTGGAACAACTTTTAGAAAACTTTGTGTTAGTTTACTTGCCATAAAGACACATCACCATAATCCCTCTTACTAAGATAATTAGCCTCCACACCATAACATTCAACAAAAACAAAAACAAATGTTTAACCATAGTCTCTATGCTCAATCCTATCTATACAATTTTCTTTACCCCTAGTATGGGCAAAAAGACATGGAAGGCAGGTTTCTAAAATGTGTAAGGTGGCAAAAAGCTGGCAGACATTGCTAATATAATGTTTTAAGTTCTACACTTACATTCAAATGTATCAATAACACTAAATATAAGCAGCGGTAAACCAGGGAAGAAAGGAAGGGAGGGAAGGAGGGGGGAATAATCACCAGAACGCCAATCCCACCATACAAGTAAAATGAACCTCTCAGCTTTACCATTCCTACAACAGAGGACACACCTGACAGTAGAACACGTGCTTCAAAGTAGAGGTTGTGAGGACTGCACGACTCTGAAACCCAACTCTACTACCTGCCAGCTGTACTACACTGGACAAATTACTTCACCTCTTTCGACCTCAGCTTCCTCCTTTGGGAAATAGGGATAGTACCAATACCTATCTCACAGATACAATTTGATGTTTAAATGAGTTAATACATACCAGTTATCATTAATATCCACTCTATACTCCCAAAGGTGCACATTCCCAGTACCCTCACTGAATAGCCACCCTTTTCTCTCCCCCTCAAGAAAGCATGTCAGAGAGTAACAAAAGTTATCTTGAATCTACTGGATCTACTCTGTATAAGTAAATCATTTTCAAAGCATAGTTTATTACTAATAATATATTCTCTACAGCTCACAATAACAATCACACTTTTCAGTGTGTTACAACATCTAGAAGAAATATGACCTAGACTATGGCAGAAATGGACAGTTGCCTACCTCGCTCACTGCCCCACTTCACTTGATAACAAAATCCTGACTTTGTTTGGATATCAGTTGGCCACACACTGTAAGGGAGTCTAAGCATGCTAAATCAGAAACTCTGAGAGTGGGGTCCAGAAATCTGGGTTTTAATAAGTTCTCCAGGTCATTCTGGTGCACACAAGTCTGAGAACCACTGAGCTCATAATGGTATTCCCTATCTCTTGTCATTCACTGGTTTAGGAATAGCCACATGTCAATTCTGACCAAGGAGGGTCACTTCTGGAAATTTTGCTTATTAAAAATGAACACAAAGAAGGGACTGTTCCTCTTCTGGCCTTTAGATGTTGTTGATAGGCGATCTGATGCTTAGAGCTGCGGCAACCATCTTGTAGTTATAAGAGGGCAAGCCAAAAACTTATCTGCCACACTGTGTCACTGTTATAATTAAGGCAAAAAAATAAATAAATAAATAAACGAAAATAAAAAAAAGAAACAAAAAAACAAAACCACCAATCACGGATCCACTCTATCCATGAGATCTGCTGATAATTGAGATAATATCACATTTCATCAAATATAAGACATTTCAGTGGTAAGATGCATAATTATTTTATGAATAATCAAGGGGGGAATGCTGTCAACTAAATTGACATGCTAATCACTTAAATGTTCAAAATATCTCAATTTCAGGAACACTTAATTATGAAGAAAATGTAAACCTCTGAATTGAAAAAAGTAAACTCCTTATTGTTTAAGCCAAATGAGAAGGGGTTTTCTGTTGTCTGCTGCTAAAAACATCCTGATTTTTTAAAAGGATATTACGTTCAATTCTAGGTCTTCAACAGGACTAGAATATACAAAACATGGGTAAGAAATAATGGTGGGGAATCTTGGAATATAAGGTAAGAGAAAGTAAAATATTTACGCTGAGAAAAGAAAATTTAGAAGAGGTTCCTCAAATACCTGGGAAGGCTGGAATACTGAAAAAAAGCTTAGACTTTGTACAGCTCCAGTAAAGACTAGGAAAGGCGTATTTTAACTTAAGGAATAAAATCTACCAATGGCAAGAGTTGTCTAAAAAAAAGGGTTCATGCATTCTAGCAGAAATACAAAAATTAAGGGTGTAATTCCTGTACTGGTTGATAGGTAGATCGGATTACCTCCAAGGACCCTCCCAATTTTAAGACTCTAAAATATTATAAGCAGATCAGAGTACAACAAAGAGTTATTAAAATGTACAATCAAATCACAACTGCTAACAGGACCTAATCTAGGCAGAGTACATTGGAGAAATTAAATTCAAGAAATCAAGGATATGGAATAGAATTCACAACCCTCACAGGGTTATAAGATGGCTGTAACAGCTCTAAGCATCAAGTCAACAATCAATAACATCCGAAAGCTAGAAGAGAGAAAGTCCTTCCTTCGTGGTCATATCTAAAAATACACAAGGACTTCTAAGTATCTACCTACCTCTAAACCAAATTCCCCTGCCTGGGATTTAAAGTTCTCTCTCCACCACCACTACCTACCTTGATACACCTTCCACTTAAGGAATCTACTCAGAGTCCATATCCCAAAGCTATCCGTTACCCTCCTCTCTCCCCACCCCAGCCTAATTCCTGTCCAATGTCTTTGATCATAAGGTTTCCTACACACCTGGCACGTCATTAACCCTTTCTGCCAACATGGAATTTGCAAATCTTGAAAAGTGCAACCAAATACCCAGCCCCATGATTAGGATGGATCCATGATTCTTTTCCCAGCAACTGCCAATAACGACCATAATGCACACATCATCCTCTATAATACTGGGATTTTACTGACACAACAAAGCATGATTAAGCACCTGACTGTTCTTTCTTTCAGATATTTTTATTTTTCCAATTATAATATAAATATGTTTCTACAATTCTTTACAATGCTAGGAGCATTTTAAGCCCTTAATCTTATTGATTAATCGATCACTTTAAAAGCTATCACAAGTCTTTCTCAGTCAGAAGTTAGTACTTAATGTTTATATAATAGTAAAAAAATTTTTTTTAAGATTTTATTTTTCTTTCAAAGATTTTATTTATTTGAGACAGAGAGATAGAGAGAGCATGAGCCGAGGGAGGAACAGTGGGAGAGGGAAAGGTAAAAGCAGGCTCCTGGCTAAGTAGGGAGCCTGATATGGGACTCGATCCCAGGACTCTGGGATCAGGACCTGAGCCAAAGTCACATGCTTAACCAAATCAGCCACCCTGGTGTCCCAAAGATTTTATTTTTAAATAATCTCTACACCTGAAGTAGGGCTTAAATTTACAATCCCGATATCAAGAGTCCCATGCTCTGCCAACTGAGCCAGCCTGGAGCCCCTATAATGGTAAAATATGTATTAAACTATATAATCAAGTTTGCAACTCAAAATTCTGGTTGGCTTAACTAACAAAGAAGAAACAAAAGAATAAAGGGTTAGTCTGCCTTTGTAAAAAGGAATTGTACTTAGTTGTCTAGGTCCTAGCAAATATATGGTGCTGAGTAAAATGACAAAGAAAATGAAAACAAGAGGAAGGACTATGGAAGGATCAATCTCATCTTATCCTACTTCACAGAATGTCATATCTGAATAGTAATCCAACTCCATCAGATTTTATATATAAAAACAGTGATCCAGAAAAATTATAAGTGATATGCCCAAGAAGTTCCCTTTTTATTTCTGAGACAGGCAACTATTTAATTATAAAAAGAAGCTAAAAAAGAAAACTTTCAGAAATTTTTTTTTAAATTTTATTTTTATTCTTTGCCCAAGGGGTACAGGTCTGTGAATCATCAGGCTTACATCTTTCACAGCACTCACCAAAGCACAAACCCTCCCCAATGTCCATAACCCATCCACCCTAT
>LNAC01000594.1:498022-539902 GCA_002007465.1 Ailurus styani
CCTCAGTTTGTTTTGTGAGATCAGGAGTCTCTTATGGTTTGTGTCCTTCCCCATCCCATCTTGTTTCATTATTTTTCCCTCCCTACCCCCCACGACCCCCCACCCTAATGAACAGAGATATGAATCCAAGAGTTAGGGGTACTAAAAGCTGAAGGAAAAAGAGGGAAAAGCAGACAGTGCACATGGCTATATTAAATTAAATAGGAATAAATATGCCTACCACATAGTAAACCCAGAAAAAGGTCTCCTTCTCTGTCACCTTCTCTCAGTCCACAGGAGCTATCCTCAGACATCCTCAATGCTGAAGCTTAATGGCCTTAATTTTCCAAAGGGTGACTGACTTAAGATTCACAAGGTCACAACTTTAGAGTGTTTCTGATCAAGTGATCAACTGCAGAAAGGAAAAAAAAATTCCTAACTTTTTATTATAATAAGTATTAAGTGGTTTTATTTCAAAAATTTCATTTAAAGACAGCTAAGCTGGAACTTTAAAATGGTTTCATACTGACACTGTGTCAGTAAAAAATTATAGAACATACTCTACTCTCCATAATTACATAAGAGGAACTTCACAGTTTTGTTGTTGTTTTGGCTTATATAAAAGTATGACTTTTGACTTTCTAAAAATTTTGAAACTATTATTACGAAAGGCCTAGTGGTTAACCCACTGAGACACCAAATCTCAGTTTTAAGACGGTCTGTCTGACCAACACTGGGGAGCCAGAAAAAGAACTCTGTAATGAGTCACAAAGAGTTCAGCTCTTTAAATCCTTACACATTAACAGCAAAGACATATCAAGGGCTGAGTCCTAGCTGAATTACCCAGTACAAGCATTTCAGACCCCGCATTTTTATGCATTCATCACTTACTTAATCTTATTCTCAGTCCAGATCATCTGTTTGAACCATGAGCCTCCAAAAATACCATTTTAGGAAAAAGAAAACAGCTCGTCCTTAAAGAGAAATAGTTTATTTTATCCAATTTGTTTTCGCTGTACATGAAAACAGGGATAACAGAACCCTTCACTAATACAATAACATACCAAAAACAAGTGATCATAACCTAAAATTATTCTCTAATAAAATCAGGGCCACTTAAAGATGATCAAAAAAATCAACAAATTTAATAATAAAAAATTGTTCAAAAACAGCAAACCATACTCTGTGCCAGTCCTAACAATTACCATTTTTTTTTCAAACATGAGGAGGTTTTAAAAATACAGTTCTGTGTAAAGTATAAGCACTGCACAGCATTTATTACTCAGGATAATGTATTACCAACTCTATTTCTGTATGTACTACAATTCTAAAATATAATTCCTGTTTCAGGGAAGATGTGACCAGCATACTACAGAGCCTTTGTCTTCTGTTGCCAGTGTCATTTCCCTGGTTCTGACACAGGATAAGCAGCTCACAAAATCCACCTAAATCTGCACGTACCGTGTCTTTCCTAGGTCATGTAACTATGTCCTGCATCTGCTGGAGATAGACATCCAGGATAAAACGAAGTCTTGTTAATAAAGCCTAAGGGCAAAACACATACTGAATCTGGTAGAAGCACTTGTTCAGGTGGGACAGAATACATATCCATTTTGTTGTCTGCATGGTCTGTTACTCATTTTTTCAGCTTCTGACAACAATAACACTTAGATAGCACTTATTTTCTGCTGGGCGCTGCCTGGGCACTTCAGATACATACTTCCTTCCTTCTACTTCTTGGTACCTCTTTACACAGTTGAGGAAATGAGGCAGAGAGAGCTCACTAATGTACCCAAGGTAGCCAAGATCACAGAGCTGAACCAAGGGTTTATGTTTTACTTTGTTCTAAATCTTCTCTGCTGTCACTGGTCCGGTCTTTATTGAAAAATTCAGACAAAACAAAAAGATAAACAGACATCAAAAGGACAACCATTCCTCAACCCAGCCGTCCTGGTATGTTACAGACATATGCTTCTGAGTGGTTATGTGAAAGTAAGTTTCTGGAAGAGTCCCTCTCATCTTAGCTTCACCCTTAGTTTCTCCCCTGTCTATATAATGAGGACCCCTGTCTATAATGAGGAAGAATGAACGTGACCAAGCCAGCACTGCTTTCTACTTGCCTCCCTACTGAGTCAGCTTATTCATGGCCAGAAAGCCAATCCTCCTGCAGGCTTCTGCTTCAATTCAGGTAGAGTAGTGAGGTTTGAAAGTGCCTCAAGCAGAGCCAACAGTTCTCTGATCCTTTACAGTATCAGACTCTGCAATTGTGTGTGCTAGCAGCCATACTAGAACGAGGTCAATTACTGCAGGCACTCACTAGACTTTTCCCTTTTCTCCACCCCTGGTGTTCAAGCTCTTTTCCCAGCACCTGCTCAGAACTGTTGTTAGCCTTTTCCCCTTGGTTTTACTGCCCCTACGTTTATGTTATTCTCAGTCTTCTTCCCTATGGGTTCTTATGGGGGAAATGAAAGGTCTGAGAAGAGAAAAGTAAAAAATATATATATATGTTAAATTCAATGAAAATTCAAGAGGTTCTTGTATTAAGTCACTATTTTTTCAAGATTTTTTAATTTATTTGAGAGACAGCAAGCGAGCATGAGGAGAGGGTGTGGTGGGGGGAGAAGAGTAAGAGGGAGAAGCAGACTCCCCGCTGAGCAGGGAGCCCAACAAAGGGCTCAATCCCAGGATCCCAAGATCATGACCTGAGCTAAAGATAGATGCATGACCGACTGAGCCACCCAAGTGCCTCTTAAGTCACTATTTTAACAGATATATGGTTCTGTTCATTTTAAAAGAACTAAGCATTAAACTACAATGAACAGTGCCTCAATATAATAAAGAAATAAACACACACAACACACATATGCCATTAACAGTGAGGGTCTTCAATTCCAAGCATCCCCCTTTTCTTTCTCATCCACTAATTTCTAACTATACTCTTCTTCTCTAACCATGTAATCAACTATTTCTAAAGATCCACTTGTCAGATGTGAAATATTAGAAAGAACATTAGCCTTAGACACCTGAGACCCAGTTCCTAGAACACCACCATCACTTAAGAAATGATGTCACTGAAGTTTTATTAATCTGTAAAACAAAGGCAATCCCACCAAAATAGCCCCTGAAGCAACATGTCAGTACTAAATACTCCAACCTTTCCCTTGACAATAACTATTTTAAGCAGAGAAGTACAGATCTACTAACTCCATGGTCTAATGGAAAATTTTAACTGGACAAGCAAGGTAACGGGCAATAAGGGACAACTGGGAAAATGGCATTCAGCGTAGGGTCACAGCAGCCTCGGGTTGACTTCATAAAAAACAATTTATTGCCAACTGTTTTTCTATTTTTACCCCAATTCAGTCTTCAGATTAAATGTGATATGTGGGCTCNGCTAGGTCAAACTTTTTTTTTTTTTAATTTTATTTTTATTATTTGCCCAAGGGGTACAGGTCTGTGAATCATCAGGCTTACATCTTTCACAGCATTCACCAAAGCACAAACCCTCCCCAATGTCCATAACCCATCCACCCTATCCCTACCCTCCCACCCCCCAGTAACCCTCAGTTTGTTTTATGAGATTAGAAGTCTCTTATGGTTTGTCTCCTTCCCCATCCCATCTTGTTTCATTATTTTTCCCTCCCTACCCCCCACAACCCCCCACCCTGCCCCTCAAGTTCCTCATATCAGAGAGATCATATGATAATTGTCTTTCTCTGATTGACTTATTTCGCTCAGCATAATACCCTCCAGTTCCATCCATGTCGTTGCGAATGGCAAGATTTCGTTTCTTTTGATAGCTGCATAATATTCCATTGTATATATATACCACATCTTCTTTATCCATTCATCTGTTGATGGACATCTAGGTCAAACTTTTGAAAAACTAACAGTGATCCCCATCCAATATCAAAATGATTGTTCAACAACAAAAGTAGTCAAAGAACACCAAAAAGACTTCATACATTCTCACATCCAAAAGTCTCAAATTCTTAATCAAGTGGTCATTTCTAGTTTGTGTACACAGTACTAGAATGCCCCACAGTGCTAGTCCGTCCCCTCCTGAATATACTCTGTCTTACAGTATCTCATGTTACAGAAGAGGGCAGTAAGGTCTTAAGAAGTCACATGCGATGGTCACTGTCTGATGTTCTGCCAAACGATGCCAACTTCCACATTTGCAAACTGATTATAAATATATACTATCCACCGAATAGATAGAAGACCATTTTAGCTATACTTCAGCTTTGCCGATAAATGCATAACTATAAAAATTTATATAAATCAAATCATATTTATCATTGTCTTGGGTTCTTTCAAAAGTGCATTTGCACAGGGGGAAAAATATCCAAAGATATGGCCTTATGATATAAAGATCATTAGGCACCAAACTTTTTAAAAATTTTCATATTTAACATTTATTTAATCTAACATTTAATCAGAAAAAAATATTAACACTACTACTCATTCAACAACAATCCGGAAAAACCGTGTAACAGAAACTGTGGTCATTGTCAGGATATATAAAAAGAGGCTCTAACAAGCAATGAAACACCTCTTATCTGCAGAATCTGTAGAGGGAAGAGAATAAAATGTTTTTTGTGGATGCTGAGATGGACTACCAGAAGGTGTCCAAGTCTAACAAGGTGAGGGTGATGGCAGCAAAACGGCAGAGTGAAGAGCTCCAATGGTCCCACCCGCAACCCCTAGAGTATCATGACATCGAAAAACACACATCAAATTTTAGAACCAACTTTATCAGTATTCTGGAAAACAAAGACAGCAATCAACTGAACACTGAATAAAAGAAAAGTCAGCAACTGTTATAACCTATCTGGGGGCCACCTGAAGGACTGACACAAGGTATAGTCTTTGTTTCACTAACTCAGTCACCCAGGCTGGAGAAATGGCTGGCACTGCTCAACACGTGGTAAGGTGCAGGAACAATCCACAGACACCTGAAGTAAAAAATTACAGCTGAAACATAAAATAGACTACCCAAGGTCTAGGAGGAAAGTTCAAGGGAGAGCCTCTTTGGGAAATTAGGGCAGTCAAAAGCACCCCTCTATCTGAGAAAATTTAGAAAGCTACAGGTATGCCCAGAGTAGGAGGCATGCTCAGAGAAAACCTTAAGCTTTCACCTCATGCTGAATGCTAGACTAGTTCCAAGTCTGGCTACCTTATGAAATTAGACACCAGCACAGAGCCAGTCTGCAAAGAATTGGAGAGGTTGGCTTGTTTTTTAGCTTCTGACATTCAAGGAAATCTCTGTGAAAACACTAGCTGAAAATGCTAAGAAATTGAGACTTCAGTGACCATGCAGGACAAGGAATACGGTCCCTGCAAAAATATTTGTTAGAAGTCACTAGATTAAGAAATACTATTGACTTCAACAATCAAAAAACCAGGGAAGGGGGAGAATCTGATTTCCAGGGGGACAACATTATAAACATCAAATTCAAATGTCCATTTTTCAATTAAAAAAAATCACAAGGCATGAAAAGAAAACAGAAGGTATAGTCCATTCAAAGAAACAAAATAAACTAACAGAAAAATTCCCCCAGAGAGGAGCGGCAAGATGGCGGAGGAGTAGGAGACCGATTATCATCAGGTCCCAGGAATTCACACAGAGAGCTATCAAACTATTCTGAACACCTACAAATTCCACCAGAGATCGAAGAGAAGAAGAGCAGCAATTCTAGGAACAGAAAACCGACCACTTTCTAGAAGGTAGGACGTGCGGAGAAGTGAATCTGAGGCGACGGGAAGATAGACCCGGGGGGAGGGGCCGGCTGCCGGCAAGGGAGCGAGCAGCGGAGCACAGACTCGGAACTGTTAGAAGTCGGCTCCACGGAGGGACGTCACCCCAGAGACCAAGCGGGGGGTGAGACCCCTGCAGGGACAGTGTGGTCTCAGGACCCACGGGGACAAAAAAAGACCAGGGGGGTCTGAGGGCGACGGAGCTCCCAGGTCTCAGAGAGAAGCCAGCGGGAGAGACGGAGCTGAGCTGAGGTGTCTCTCAGCTCGGGGTTACCTTGGGCTGTGATCTGAAGCGCAGCCGGGCCACGGCTCTGGGAGTGGGGACCCCACGGGCGGCAGACCCGGAAAGACTCACCTTCCTCCTCTGTGAGGAGCGGCGCGGGAGCGGCTGCAGGAATCTGCCGGGTTCGGAGATTCTAAACGGGGCCGCGCCAGAGACAGAGACACTCGGTCACAGGCCGGGTGAGCTCGGAGCGCGGCCGGAGACCAGGAGACGGGAGGGACTGCTTTTCTCTGAGGCGCACTGAGGACTGAGGCCCCGAGCTGTCGGGTCCTCCGGGTCGGAGACTGGGAGCCGCCATTTTCAGTCCGGTCCTCCAACGAGGTACGGAAAGCATTCAGGGAACAAAAGCTCCCGAGAGTGAAGCCGAGCTGATGACTTAGCCTGGCCCCTGGTGAGGGCGGTGGGAATCTGCCTCCGGCAGAGACACTTGAGAATCACAGCAACAGGCCCCTCCCCCAGAAGACCAAGAGAAACAAACAAACAAACCATCCAGTCAAAGTCAAGTTCAAGACGGCTAAGTGTTGCGGAACCCCAGAACTACGGAAAAGCAACGGAGACAATTCATGGCTTTTTCCCCATGATTCTTCAGTCGTTCAAAAAATTCATTCAATTTTTTTTCTTTGAAATTTTTTCTTACTTTTTTCTTTTAAAATTTTTCCCCTTTCCTATTTTAACGTTCTTAACTCTTATATCGTATCAACACTTTTTATTCTTTTTTAAAAAATTTTCATTGTTATAATCATATTTTATCCCTTCATTGTTTTTAACCTTATTTTTTTGGATACGTATAGGGTCTGTTCAATTCACCAATCTAATAGAGATAGAGATAGAGATAGAGATGGAGATAAAGTCATAGACAGACATAGATATAGATATAGAAACAGAAATAGATAATATAGATATAGGATTTTGTTTTATTCATTTTTGTTTAGTTTTTGTATGATTTTCTGTTTCTGGGGTTTTTTTGTTTGTTAGTTTTTGGTTTTGGTTTTTTTTCCCTCTTACTTTTCTCCCCAGTTCCAGGTCTCTTCTGAGTAGGTTAGTGTATATTTCTCTGGGGTCATCGCTACCCCTTAGTATTTAGTTCTCTCATCCATCTATTCCTATCTGCATAAAATGACAAGGCGGAAAAAATCAACACAAAAAAAAGAACAAGAGCCAGTAATGACGGCTAGGGACCTAATCAATGCGGACATTAGTAATATGACAGAACTAGAGTTCAGAATGACGATTCTTAAGGTGCTGGCTGGGCTTGAAAAAAAAATGGAAGAAAATAGAGAAGCTGTCTCTAAAGAAATAAGAGACCTTTCTGGAGAAATAAAAGAATTAAAATCTAACCAAGCTAAAATCAAAAAAGCTATTAATGAGGTGCAATTGAAAATGGAGGCTCTTACTGCTAGGATAAATGAAGCCGAAGATAGGATTAGTGATTTAGAAGACAAAATGTCAGAGAAAAAAGAAGAGGATGAAAAGAGAGACAAACAACTACTGGACCATGAGGAGCGAATTCGAGAGATAAGTGATGCCATAAGACGAAACAATATTAGAATAATTGGGATCCCAGAAGAGGACGAGATTGAGAGAGGGCCAGAAGGTATATTGGAGCAGATCTTAATACAGAATTTCCCTAATCTGGCAAAGGGAACAAGCATCAAAATCCAGGAGGCACAGAGAAGCCCCCCCAAAATTAATAAAAATAGGTCCACACCCCGTCATCTAATAGTAAAACTTACAAGTCTTAGTGACAAAGAGAAAATCCTGAAAGCAGCTCGGGACAAGAGGTCTATAACATACAATGGTAGAAATATTAGATTGTCAGCAGACCTATCCACAGAGACCTGGCAGGCCAGAAAGAGCTGGCATGATGTATTCAGAGCACTAAATGAGAAAAATCTGCAGCCAAGAATACTATATCCAGCTAGGCTCTCACTGAAAATAGAAGGAGAGATAAAAATCTTCCAGGACAAACAAAAACTCAAGGAATTTGCAAACACCAAGCCAGCCCTACAGGAAATATTGAAAGGGGTCCTCTAAGCAAAGAGACCTTAAAGAAACATAGACCAGAAAGGAAGAAACACAATATACAGTAACAGTCACCTTACAGGCAATACAATGGCTCTAAATGTATATCTCTCAATAGTTACTCTGAATGTAAATGGACTAAATGCCCCAACTAAAAGACACAGGGTATCAGAATGGATAAAAAAACAAGACCCATCGATATGCTGTCTACAAGAAACTCATCTTACACGCAAAGACACCTCCAGATTTAAAGTGAGGGGATGGAAAACAATTTACCATGCCAATGGACAGCAAAAGAAAGCTGGAGTGGCAATCCTTATATCAGATAAACTAGACTTTAAGGCAAAGAATATCATAAGAGATGAAGAAGGACACTATATCATACTAAAAGGATCTGTCCAACAAGAAGATCTAACAATCATAAATATCTATGCCCCTAACATGGGAGCAGCCAATTATATAAACCAATTAATAACAAAATCAAAGAAACACATTGACAAGAATACAATATTAGTAGGGGACTTGAACACCCCCCTTACTGAAATGGACAGATCATCAAAGCAAAAGATCAACAAGGAAATAAAGGCTTTAAATGACACCCTGGACCAGTTGGACATCACAGATATATTCAGAACATTCCATCCCAAAACAACAGAATACACATTCTTCTCCAGTGCACATGGAACATTCTCCAGAATAGACCATATTCTGGGTCACAAATCAGGTCTCAACAGGTACCAAAAGATTGGGATCATTCCCTGCATATTTTCAGACCATAATGCTCTGAAACTAGAACTCAACCACAAAAGGAAAGTTGGAAAGACCTCAAATACATGGAGGCTGAAGAACACCCTACTCAAGAATGAATGGGTCAACCAGGAAATTAAAGAAGAATTAAAAAAATTCATGGAAACAAATGAAAATGAAAACACAACTGTTCAAAATCTTTGGGATACAGCAAAAGCAGTCCTAAGAGGAAAGTATATAGCAATACAAGCCTTTCTCAAGAAACAAGAAAGGTCTCAAGTACACAACCTAACTCTACACCTACAAAAGCTAGAGAAAGAACAGCAAAGAAAGGCTACACCCAGCAGGAGAAGAGAAATCATAAAGATCAGAGCAGAAATCAATGAAATAGAAACCAAAAGAACAGTGGAACAAATCAATGAAACTAGGAGCTGGTTCTTTGAAAGAATTAATAAGATTGATAAACCCCTGGCCAGACTTATCCAAAAGAAAAGAGAAAGGACTCAAATTAATAAAATCATGAATGAAAGAGGAGAGATCACAACCAACACCAAAGAAATACAAACAATTCTAAGAACATATTATGAGCAACTCTACACCAGCAAATTTGACAATCTGGAAGAAATGGATGCATTCTTAGAGAAATATAAACTACCAAAACTGAACCAGGAAGAAACTGAAGACCTGAATAGACCCATCACCAGTAAGGAGATTGAAGCAGTCATCAAAAATCTCCCAACGAACAAGAGCCCAGGGCCAGACGGCTTCCCAGGGGAATTCTACCAAACATTTAAAGAAGAATTAATACCTATTCTCCTGAAACTGTTCCAAAAAATAGAATTGGAAGGAAAACTTCCAAACTCCTTTTATGAGGCCAGCATTACCTTGATCCCCAAACCAGGCAAAGACCCCATCAAGAAGGAGAATTACAGACCAATATCTTTGATGAATACGGATGCAAAAATCCTCAACAAAATACTAGCCAATAGGATCCAGCAGCACATAAAAAGGATTATTCACCACGACCAAGTGGGATTTATTCCTGGGATGCAAGGTTGGTTTAACATTCGCAAATCAATCAATGTGATACAAGACATTAATAAAAGAAAGAACAAGAACCATATGATCCTCTCAATAGATGCTGAAAAAGCATTTGACAAAGTACAGCACCCTTTCTTAATCAAAACTCTTCATAGTGTAGGCATAGAGGGTACATACCTCAATATCATCAAAGCCATCTACGAAAAACCCACAGCGAATATCATTCTCAATGGAGAAAAACTGAGAGCTTTTCCCCTAAAGTCAGGAACACGGCAAGGCTGTCCACTATCACCACTGCTATTCAACATAGTACTAGAAGTCCTAGCCTCAGCAATCAGACAACAAAAAGAAATAAAAGGCATCCAAATCGGCAAGGAAGAGGTCAAACTCTCACTCTTTGCAGATGATATGATACTTTATGTGGAAAACCCAAAGGACTCCACTCCAAAACTGCTAGCACTCATACAGGAATTCAGTCAAGTGTCAGGATATAAAATCAATGCACAGAAATCAGTTGCATTTCTATATACCAACAACAAAACAGAAGAAAGAGAAATTAAAGAGTCAATCCCATTTACAATTGCACCCAAAACCATAAGATACCTAGGAATAAACCTAACCAAAGAGGCAAAGAATCTGTATTCAGAAAACTATAAAGTACTCATGAAAGAAATTGAGGAAGACACAAAGAAGTGGAAAAACATTCCATGCTCATGGATGGGTAGAATAAATATTGTGAAAATGTCTATGCTACCTAGAGCAATCTACACATTTAATGCAATCCCCATCAAAATACCAGCAATTTACTTCAAAGAAATGGAACAAATAATCCTAAAATTTATATGGAACCAGAAAAGACCCCGAATAGCCAAAGGAATGTTGAAAAAAAAAAGCAAAGTTGGCGGCATCACAATTCCAGATTTCAAGCTCTATTACAAAGCTGTCATCATCAAGACAGTATGGTACTGGCACAAAAACAGACACATAGACCAGTGGAACAGAATAGAGAACCCAAAAATGGACCCTCAACTCTATGGTCAACTAATCTTCGACAAAGCAGGAAAGAATGTCCAGTGGGAAAAAGACAGTCTCTTCAACAAATGGTGTTGGGAAAACTGGTCAGCCACATGCAGAAAAATGAAACTGGATCATTTCCTGACACCACACACAAAAATAGACTCAAAATGGATAAAAGACCTCAATGTGAGAAAGGAATCCATCAAAATCCTCGAGGAGAACACAGGCAGCAACCTCTTCGACCTCAACCGCAGCAACTTCTTCCTAGGAACCTCACCAAAGGCAAGGGAAGCAAGGGCAAAAATGAACTATTGGGACTTCATCAAGATTAAAAGCTTTTGCACAGCAAAGGAAACAGTCAACAAAACCAAAAGACAACTGACAGAATGGGAGAAGATATTTGCAAATGACATATCAGATAAAGGGCTAGTATCCAAAATCTATAAAGAGCTTCTCAAACTCAACACCCATAAAACAAATAACCCAGTCAAGAAATGGGCAGAAGACATGAACAGACATTTCTCCAAAGAAGACATCCAAATGGCCAACAGACACATGAGAAAGTGCTCAACATCACTCGGCATCAGAGAAATACAAATTAAAACCACAGCGAGATACCACCTTACACCAGTCAGAATGGCTAAAATCAACAAGTCAGGAAATGACAGATGTTGGCGAGGTTGCGGAGAAAGGGGAACCCTCCTACACTGTTGGTGGGAATGCAAACTGGTGCAGCCACTCTGGAAAACAGTATGGAGATTCCTCAAAAAGTTGAAAATGGAGCTACCCTACGACCCAGCAATCGCACTACTGGGTATTTATCCTAAAGACACAAAGGTAGTGATCCTCAGGGGCACGTGCACCCGAATGTTTATAGCAGCAATGTCCACAATAGCCAAACTATGGAAAGAACCTAGATGTCCATCAACAGATGAATGGATAAAGAAGATGTGGTATATATATACAATGGAATACTATGCAGCTATCAAAAGAAACGAAATCTTGCCATTTGCAACGACATGGATGGAACTGGAGGGTATTATGCTGAGCGAAATAAGTCAATCAGAGAAAGACAATTATCATATGATCTCTCTGATATGAGGAACTTGAGGGGCAGGGTGGGGGGTTGTGGGGGGTAGGGAGGGAAAAATAATGAAACAAGATGGGATGGGGAAGGAGACAAACCATAAGAGACTTCTAATCTCATAAAACAAACTGAGGGTTACTGGGGGGTGGGAGGGTAGGGATAGGGTGGATGGGTTATGGACATTGGGGAGGGTTTGTGCTTTGGTGAATGCTGTGAAAGATGTAAGCCTGATGATTCACAGACCTGTACCCCTTGGGCAAAGAATAAAAATAAAATTAAAAAAAAATAAAGATATGCATGTAGAATCATTTGAATATAGTAAAAAAAAAAAAAAGTCCCCAAGAAAGCCTGATATTGGAATACTTTGAGACAAATGAAAACAAAAACAAAACATACCAGAACTTATGGGAAACAGCAAAAGCAGTGCTCAGTAGTAAGTTTATAACTGTGATGCCTACATTAAAAAGGATGAATGATCTCAAATCAATGACCTAACTTTATATCATAAGAAAAAAAAAAAGCTACCAGAAGAAAGATAATAATGACTATCAGGGAGGAGATCAATAAAATAGAGAAAAACAATAAAGAAAATCAATGAAAACCAAAGCGGCTTCTTTGAAAAGATGGACAAAATTGACAAACCTGTAGCTAGACTTGAAGAGAATAAAAAGATGCATTAACCTAAATCAGAAATGAAAATGGAGACATACTACTGACCTTGCAGAAATAAAAAGAATTACAAAAGATTTCTATCAACTACTCATCAGATTAGTTAACCTAAATGACATGGACAAATTCCTGGAAACACACAAATTATTTAAACTGACTCAAGAAGAAACAGAAAAATCTCAACAAACCTATAACAAGTAAAAAGATTGGATTAGCAATCAAAAATCTCCCAAAGAAGTCCAGGACCAGATGGCTTCACTGGTGAATTCTACCACACTTAAAGAATTAACACCAATCCTTTTCAAACTCTTCCAAAGAATTGAAGGCAAGGGAACACTTCTCAATTCATTCTATAAGGCTGCAATACACTGATACCAAAGCCAGAAAAAGACATCACAAGAAAATTAAAAACCAACATCCCTTATGAACATATGCAGAAAACCCTCAACAAAATAGTAACAAACTGAATCCAACAATACGCTAAAAAAATTTTATCCACCAGGACCTACTGGGATTTACTCTGGAATGCAAAGATCATTCAATATATGAAGAAAGTGAAAGAACTACCCACAGAATGGGAAAAAATATTTCCAAATCATTTACTATTATCGGATTGATATCAAAATATATAAAGAACTCCTACAACTAAACAACAGAAAGATAAGCCAGTTTAGTGGGTTAAGGATCTGAATAGACATTTCCCCCAAAGAAGGTATATAAATGCCTATCAAGTACATTAGATGCTCAACATCACCACTCATTAGGGAAGTGCAAGTCAAAACCACAATGGGATACCTTCATATCTACTAGGTTGACTATAATGAGAAAAATGGAAAATAAGTTTTGGTGAGGATGTGGAGCAATAAGACGACTTGCACATTGCTGGTGGGGATGTACTTAATGCCAATGTAAAACAGTGCAACTGCTGAGGAAAACACTTTGGCAGTTACTCAAAAAGTTAAACAGAATCACCATATGATCCAGCAATTCTATACCTAGGTTTGTACCCAAAAGCAGTGAGAGCAAGAACCCAAACAGATACTTGTACATCAGTGTTCACAATAGCATTATCCATAAAAGCCCAAAGGTAGAAACAACCCAAATATCCATCAACTGACAAACAGATAAATACAACACAGTGTATGTCTATACAGTGGATTATTATTTAGTTTTAAGAAGGAATGCAATTCTGATACATGCTATAAGATAGAGGAACCTTAAAAACTATGCTAAGTGAAATAAGCCAGACACAAAAGGACAAATGTATGATTCTACTCTAAGAGGTACCTAGAATAGACCGACACATAAAGACAAGGAGAAGAGAGGTAACCAGGGGCTGGAGAAATGGAGCATTAGGGAATTATTGTTGAATAGATACAAAGGTTCTGTTTGGCATGATGAGAAAGTTCTGGAAAGTCCTGGAGATGGATGGTGGTGATGATTACAAGACACTGTCGATGTATGAACAATACACTTTAAAAATGGTAAAATTTGTTACACATATTTTACTGCAATAAAAAAATACATACGGTTACGGTGGTAATTTACATTATGCATATTTACCACAATGATAAAAATCTTTAATGGTTAATATAGATTTTATGTTAATATATTTTACCAAAATAACTTTTTAAATGTGGAAGCAGAGCAAGAGAACAGAATCTATATGATCTCACAGATGTATATATTAAAATTTCTCCTGTAGAGGCATGAAAAGAGTCTGGAATTTCTAATTGGATATGATGTTGGATCTGGGTGACTAGTATCCCAGGGAAGGGTGACTTAACCAAGCTCCTTCCTGGCCCTTAGATAACGTCTTGTACTAAACAAAGAATGAATTATAGTGCCAGCACACTGCTGTATGCACAAATGTTACACACAGAATTATCATAGGACCCAGCAAGTCCACTCTTAGGTGACACACCCAACAGAAATAAAAATACAGTCCACACAAAAACTTAACACTATTCATAGCAGTCAAATAGTGGAAACAACCGAAGTGTCCAACAACTGATAAATGGATAAACAAAATGTAGTAAATCCACACAATGGATATTATTCTGCCATAAATGGAATGGACTACTGATACAGGCTACTCTACAGATGATCCTTGAAACATTATGTGGAGGTGAAAGAAGCCAGTCAGAAAAGATAATATATTCTAAGCATTGTAGGATTCTATCCCTATGAAATGTCCAGAACTCTAGAGAGACAGGCAGTAGGTTCATGATTCCCAGAGGCTGGGAAAAGGGAGAAAGGGAAGTGACTGACAACGCATGAACACAGAGTTTCTTTCTGGAGGGATGAAAATGTTTTAAAATTAGATAGCGGTGATTGTTGCACAACTCTGTGAATATACTAAAAACATGGAATTATACCCTTTAAGTGGGGAAATTTTATGGTTGCCAATTACATCTTAAGCTGCTAAAAATAAATGCTGCTCTTTGACATTCTGATCCTGGTATCTCAAGTGCTGAAGCAAAGTCTCAGTGGGGAAAAACAATAGCATCTGTATACACAACACATTCTCAAAACCCTTGTTTGTATTTTAAGTCTCTGCAATGTTGGAAAATATGCTTAATTTGAATAATTTACAGAGGAACATACGTATTAACCTCTACGGTGACAACAGTATAATATTCTGTTCTATCACCCTTCCCAATGGCTTTTCCAACTTCAGGATTAGGTCAGCAACCTTGAATTCTTGAGTCTTACTAGTTTAGAAATTATAAGGAAAAATTGAGAAAATACTGTGTCCTCTTTATTTACGTTATTCTTGAGTTGCTGACGTCGGTATCATTATAAATGTCATATGCCTTGTGCACACAGAAGAGCATGAGGAAGAAAGGACTGCAGGAGTGTGGCCCACTGCAGAGGTTAACCGTACACAGGGCACCCGAGAACAAAAAATGCCATTAAGAATTCGGGTGGTGCTAGAATTAAGGGTGCACACACGCCCACACAAACACACACACAAAGGTGCACAGGCATATACAGAAAACTAATTCAAAAGATGGTCTGCAGTCTGGGACACTTTACCTGTCTCACAATGAATTACCAGAAATTAAGAGCTGGCCCTCAAAATGCCATTCTTTCACTACACAGCACATACTTTAGTCGGTCTGGCCACCTTTATGAGTTTTCTCCTCCACATTATACTTTCACACCAGTACACTTTCTCAACAATAGAGCTTCTCATGGAAGTCACCTGATTATCACAGGGGCATTCACCTCCTGCTCTGAGGCTTTCCACACACTCATGCCTACCTCCCAAATAAAATGGGTTTGCTTGACTGTAGCTGGAGATGACAAGATAGAAAGGACAGGAAGATTTTTTTTTCTTTTTCTTTTTCTTAAACCACAGAAAAAGCTTCCACATAAATCAATTTTAAATTGCAAAGATTTTCTTTTCCTTTACTCCATGGCTGCCTCTAGATATGTTTGCCTACTCAGCAGGAGCAAAAGCCAGAATGCAGGCAGGCTCCAAAGAAAAATATCCAGAATAAAACACTACAGAAGACTCATGGGGGGAAACGTTTACTTTAACAAAGCAAAACCAGAAGGATTCCTACAAACAGTCTGGCAACAGTAGAACTGTTTCAAGTCATATATTTAATTAATTACACAGAATTTCTTCTCTGGTATTTAAGTTATTAACATATCTGTAATTTCCATTCACCTAATTCCTGGGCCAAAAGGTAGGCTTTAAAAATATAACAGCTTCCAGAGAACACAGGTGTGTTTCCAAAAAATGGCACAACATTGTGAGAATGTGATTCTAAAGCCAGACCAGTTAAATCTGAATCTCTCGCTAAGCTCTATGACACTGGGCAAGTTTCACTTCTCAGGGCTTCAGTTTCCACATCTCTAAAATGGGGACAATAGTACTCATCTCACAGGGTTGCTATGAGGATTCAGTAAGTAATACATATGTAAAGCACTTAATACCCTGCACTTAAGAGGCCCTCAATGTAAGTTAGTCATCGTGATGGCGATTTTTTCAATTATGAGTAAGTACCAATTAAGGAAAATGACCCTTCCTGGCCACTTCCCTGATGAAGCAGAGTCTTCCTTTACTCAGTCAACCCCCATCAGTCTTTTAATGCCCGAGGCCTCCAGAGAACTAATGTGTGATAGCCAGTATAAACAGCAAGCAATGTAGTTATGATGCAACCACAGTCACTACTAGAAGAATTCTACTCGTAAGTCACTCTGGTATCTAGTAAGTTGATAGCACACAGGGAAAAAAAGGGAGGGGAGGGTATGAATGCAGCATCTCCCTGAGGATGGTGATTTGGGATGAGGAGACTTTCACTTTTTTAAAAATATATATCAGTATTTTTGTCTGACTTGTTTATAATATTTTTTTTGTTTAAAAATGGTAAGTTTCAATACACATGTATGAAAAACCTTTGCTTTCAAATTAAAACTACTACTACCCAGGTACCAGGTACAGTTCAAAACATATCTCTGTAAATCCCATCCTACATGTAGTTCTTCCTAAGGGTCTGATGGAACAAAATAATTACAGCTTTCAATTTTCCTCTCAGTGGGGGCAAAATGAAGAGGGAACCTGAGCTTGCGTTAGGAACGCGTGCAGGAATTCCAATCCCTTCCTTTCCAGCAGTTAAGTCGCTCCTCTCTCTACCAGATGGCAAGTGACACTCCAACAAAACCCACATATTTAAAACAAGTGTAGAAATGTTTATTGTACATTTCTCTCCAAAGCAGCTGCTCAAGAGAATGTACTCGTGCCGCAATAAGGAAATCAAAGTGTATGTCCAACTAATGAAATCTTTTACGAGCCGCGCACTGCACAGACTCCAACACTGGTAGCTGCCAGCTGCTGCCTAAATACTATTTTCCAACATCTTCTGAAGGCTAGTAGTTACTCAAATAGATTTTTAAAAGAAAATGAATGCAAAATATTGTAATTATTAGAAGATTATTATAATTAGACATTCTGTTCCTTCCTTTGATTTAAGGAACAAAGTGGATGTGACTATAGCTGAGAACACAAAGTGCCTTCATTTGGTTGCTTATTAATCCATTCAGAGGTTACACTGACTTACAGGGAAGAGATCCTGCCCTTAGCCTTCTTTCAATTCCCGCTCTCACCTACAATCTCCTGAGCAAGTCCCGCAGCTCTCTCCATTAGCTCCCTTCCCACTCTCCAGTGGGCAGAAGAGAAAGAACCACCAAAGGCTCTTTTCACCTCTCAAACACCCCGAAGACACATTCTAGAAAGAATATTTAAACAAAGTTCTCAAGTAATTTACAAGTAATAGGATCCCCTTCCTCCTTCCTAAACTAAGTGAGTGACAACTGATTTTACAGAAATACAGGAAGGAAAAAAGGAAACAATTTGTTTGCAAGATCTAGTCCTCAGATCCCTCTGTAGTAGGTTCTCAAAAAAGTTCTTTTGAACTTTTAAATATCCACCTGAAGATCATTATTTCACTTTGAAAGCAATACAGGATTTTTAAAACCTTGTCCAGTACATTTTCCTTGCCTACCAGACCGATGGCATCTCAACATAATCACCGTAACTTCACCAGTCTGTCAACAGTATCTATGAATGGCGCTCATCAGCATTTTTCATGATCTTCTTTGACTGCTGAAATAGCATCACACCACTACAAAAATACAGGTTTGCAACTTTGTCCTTCTAAAAAAATGAAAGGGCTGTTTGCATTTAAAGCCTGACAAATTAATATGAATTTCTGACCCCCAAGAGATGGGCTACATTATGCACTATTCCATGGGTATAAAACGACCAACTTCATAAAACTCATTTTACAAGGTTTCCAACTTGTGTGCCCAGCGTTTCCAAACTGATCTTATCACTGCTCTACATACTTAACTTCTTTAAAGCACTTTTACAAGCTATCTGATTTTAAAAAATTGAAGAATCTCATAACTGAAATAAATCTGAGAAATGATCTAAATCCAATTGACCAACATGTCTAAATCCTGTTCTGATGCTTATAACTGTCTTAAGATTAACAAAACAAGGGGTGCCTGGGTGGCTCAGTTGGTTAGGCGTCTGCCTTTGGCTTGGGTCATGATCCCAGGGTCCCGGGATCGAGCCCCACATTGGGCTCCCTGCTCAGTGGGGAGTCTGCTTCTTCCTCTTCCTCTAACCCTCCTCCCCCACTTGTGCCCTGTCTCAACTAAATAAATAAAAATCTTTTAAAAAATAGATTAATAAAATAAAATAGGTACTATCATTTTCAATTTACAGATTCAGAAACAAGGGTAAGCTGAGTAAACTGGCACAACACGATAGATGATAAGCAAGCATCTGGTATATTTACTATGTCAAGAATAAATTCCCCCAAAAGAAAACCAAAGCATGATATTGATACTTGGAAGGGTAGGAAATGGTTTCAAATATGCTGATAAACTGGCAATTTTACTCTACTACTCCTTTATCGATCAAATAAATGTATGTACTTTTTAAAAAGTTATGTCAAGCCAAAATTCTTATCAAAGTCTTTTCTGAAACATTCAGGGACTGCTTCATTCCTGCCATGGCCAAATCCAAGCCTATTTAAAAACCTGGGTGAGAAAGCAGATGAGGTCTACCCACCCCGGGGGGTACACGGGTTGTCATGGAGCCCCACAGCACTGCACCCACTGGGACCGAGATCCACAAGCAATCAGTGCATCATGGTAAGGTGTGAGTATCTCTCTCACAGAAAAACCCCCAAAAAGCCTCTAAATCAGAGCGAGAGACCTCCTCTGGCCGTCTTCCTGGTTACTATTTTTAGGCAGTTCAACGCTGGGCAAAGTCCGGCACCACTGGCAGCAAGATGTTACTGCTGGCAGCACGACGGACTCCAGCTGCCTCACTGACAGCCACTTTCAGCATGGCCAAGGCTAAGAGAAGATGGAGAGGAGGAGAGGGCAACTCCCACAGAGCAAACACATCATGTGTGCCAGATACAATGCCAACATCATCTCCTCCAAACCCTGAATAACCCTACCGGGGAGGAAGAGTTCTCATTCCACCAGTGGGCAAGCTAAGGTTCTGAGAACCCAGTATTCTGTTCCAAAGCCTAAGCCTACGGCAGGACAGAAACCGAGAGAAAGGCATTATCTGAAGGATTAAAGTAACACATAACCAAGTCCTACCAGATCTGCTCTGGTTACAGTATGAAGTTAGGTGGAGCAAGTCATAGAACATCACACATGATAGTCCAGCCACAAAGACTCCTAGGTACCACACAGCAAAGCTGCAGACTGACCTATTTCATAACCTTCATTACAGCATATTGTCATCCAACACCTAATTCCCTTATCTGAAGAGCGACTTGTACCCACACGGCCTTCATTCTTAGTCAGAGTGACGATGAAAGAGAATTTGAAACCCCATTATGATAAAGTCCTGGGTGTCACAGGTTGAACTGTGTACCCTCAAAAGATACATGAGAGTTCTAACTACCAGGATCTCAAAATACAACCATATTTGGAACAGGGTAGTTGCAAATGTAATACGTGAAGATGGGGTCATACTGGAGCAGGTGGAGCCCTAACCCAGTATGACTGACGTCCTTATAAGGAAAGGAAAAATCTGGGCCCAGACAGGGAAGAACGCCATGTGACAACGGAAGCAGATAACAAAGTTATGCAGCTGCAGGCGGAGGACTGGCTGCCACCCCCAGGAGCTAGGAATAGACCAGGACCCGTTCGAGCCAGTCTCAGGAGGATCGTGGCCCTTCTGACACCTTGGCCCCAGACTTGTCTCCAGAAAGGGAAGAGAATAAATTCCTGTTGTTCGAAGCCACCCAGTTTGTGATACTTTGTCACAGCAGCCTTAGGAAGAAACTAATACAATAGTCTACCGTATATTCCAAGATACTACCCAACTGAGGCCTCTGACATAAAAAGCCTGAAGTCTGCAGTCCTTCTGCACTGTGAACTACACAGAACTGATTCCATCATACTTTGTTTTATTTATTTACTTATTTATTTTTTATTTATTTATTTATTTATGTGACACAGAGAGAGAGAGAGATCACAAGTAGGCAGAGAGGCAGGCAGAGAGAGAAGAGGAAGCAGTCTCTCCACCGAGCAGAGAGCCCAATGCAGAGCTCGATCCCAGGACCCTGAGACCATGACCTGAGCTGAAGGCAGAGACTTAACCCACTGAGCCACTCAGGTGCCCCTATACTTTGTTTTATAACAGAGGCAAGAGATCAGGGTATAGCAGAGAAAGCCGGGGGTACTAGGCCACAGAGGCTGGGTAGGAGCCAGGTGTTCCACCCAACAAGCAGCAGCAGGAAACCGTCCTATGAAGAAAGAGGTTAACCTAATTGACACTATTACTGGCAAAATGACTGAAAACAGGCCACAAACATGTATTCTGGTCAAATCAATAATTTCACATGTTCAACAATGAATCAGTCTACTCTGATATAATGTTTTGAAAGTTTATCAGCTCTGGGACTGACCTACAGCAACCTCAAGAATAATATTGTGAACCTTGGAAAATTACAAATGGGCCAAAAAAATTAATATATTAAAAATGGATGACTTCATTAAATAGTCTCACTTCTGTGACTTCAGGTGGGTCATCAAGCAGTTATGAAAGAGTACAACTGAAAAGAAACTTTAGTACATACACATTAAACTTGCAGGAGGAAAAAAGGGTACAAAATTTCCCAACCACAAAGAAATCACTAAAAAAGAAAAAAAGAAAACATCTTTAAAAGATTTTATTTATTTGACAGAGAGAGCGTCACGCAGAAGCAGGGAACAGCAGAGGGAGCTGCAGAGGGAGAGGGAGAAGCAAGCTTCCCACTGAGCAGGAAGCAGGATGTGGGGCTCAATCCCAGGACCCTGGGGTCATGACCTGAGCCAAAGGCAGACACTTAACTGGCTGAGCCACCCAGGCACCCCAAAAGTGAAATTTTAAGTACAAACATCTGAAAGGTTAAAATAAATAAGAAATGAGAGAAGAGCTTGGATCAAATAGTAAACTTTTAGTTTGACTGTAATTTGGGCTATAAATAAAATTGAGACCAAGCCCTTAAAAGACAATTGCTAAAGTAAGGATAAACACTTCCTTCCTTAATTCTCCATTTTCTGACTGACTTTGGTTCTGTCTGAGCCCACAGGAGTCCAGGAGCCCAAAGAACAGGCATCTAGCTGGAGAAAACCCTACCAAGGCTGACAGGACTACAAACTGACAGAAGCCTCTTTTATAAAAAACAAATAGCTGATTGTTAACTTACTAATTCCCACTGGACACCTAGACTTTAGCCACCAAACAGAGAAAACAAATTTAAAAAGCCACTATATACTTCCAGTTCATTTGAGATTTCAAAGGCAAGTGATTCAAACCACCACTGAGCTAACCAGACCCTAGGAAACTGTCACAAGCAAACCCAAGTTGGCAGCATTAGAATGAAAATATTTCATGTGTGTGTGCACATGTGTGTATGTAGATTTATATTTGCATCACCTGGTGTTGAAGTCCTATGCCTCATTGAAGCCTGACTCAGGCTGCATGTTCAAAGACCCCCTTTACACCCATCTTCTGATGTACTCAGTATCTATCATTCAGTTGCATGTGCCTTAGTTGCCTTACGTCAACATCACAAAATGCTTTAATGTCATGTTTGTTCATTCTTTCAAACAAGCAGCACACCCTACTATATACAAATTTCTTTGCAAAAAAAAAATGAGTATGAATTAGACATAGAACCTACTCTTCAAGGAGTAAGTGAGAGAAGAACAAATTATAAATAAGATAAAAAATAAAAATTCTAAGTACCAAAAATACCTTCCCTAACATATTTCACAGTCAAGAGTGATTGTCGGAATGGACAGACCTGGACCCATTTTCATGGAAAGGTAACAATTAAAAGAAGTCATAGAAAATTGTTAGAATTTGAACAGAACAGTACAAAGGGCTGACCAGGTGGGGGTTTCTCAACACGGCTCTCTATGTTTTAGATTTGTGTACTTAACTCTTTGTCGCAGAGAACTGCCCTGTGCGCTGCAGAATGTTTAGTAGCATCCCTTGTTTCAACCCCCTAGATGCCAGCAGCACTCTCCAGCTGTGATGACCGACAAGTCTCCAAGACACGATTTCAAAGTTTGGGGTACGTTCTGTGAATGAAGAGGAGCCACTGAAGGTCTCTGATCCAGCCATAGCAGGTTCAGAGAAGTAAGATCTGTCAATAATGTTGTTTGGAAAGATTGTAAAATGGCTGGTTAACATCCTTCCTTGTGGAGAGGATTTTAAAGAGTTGCTGCATAGTTAAACCATTTATACACAAATATTCTCCTTATCAACTAAAGGGTGGTGAGCTCTTTTTCCATCAAAGGTTTACACATGCACAATAATATTTAAAAGAATTTATTCTTAAGTCATCTCTACACCCAACCGGGGACTCGAACCTACAAGCCCAAGATCAAGAGTCACATGCTCCAGTGACTGAGCCAGCCAGGCGCTCTTTTTTTCTTTAAAAAAACCTCACATTGTAGATTTTTTTGGTGCTAGATGTTTCTGACTTTTATATCAGAAGACATGCCTACCGGGCGCCTGGGTGGCTCAGTGGGTTAAAGCCTCTGCTTTCGGCTCAGGTCATGATCTCAGAGTCCTGGGATCGAGGCCCGCATCGGGCTTTCTGCTCAGCAGGGAGCCTGGTTCCTCCTCTCTCCTCTCTCTCTGCCTGCCTCTCTGCCTACTTGTGATCTCTCTCTCTGTGTCAAATAAATAAATAAATAAAATTTAAAAAAAAAAAAAAGAAGACATGCCTACCTTATTTTATTCTTGAATATACATAACCCAACTTTTATACCAGCATTTACCGAAGGTAAATAAATTACAAAGCGACCACAGTTCTCACCTTGGTTTCACTTACAACAAGAACAGGCATTTATGGACACTGAGTAGGGCATGTGCCATGGTGAGTCCTGTGAATTAACTAAGACTAATGAATCACAGACCTGTACCCCTGAAACAAATAATACATGTTAATAAAAAATTTTTTTAAAATCTGAGAAAAAAAGAACAGATATTTAATGCATACATATTTATAACTACTTTAGCATTATTACATATTTGGAGAATTTACTTTGAACACCTAAGCAAGGTACTTTGAAATGTATAGAAAGAGGGTTATAACTGATCAAGGAGGAAAATTTGGCCAGGTAGAACCTTATCAATGACAAGTACAATCCTTAATACCCTGGGCCAGGTGGAAAAAGCTTATTAAATAAGCTCACTTATTTAGTGAGCACTTACTATATATCAAGTGCTATTCTCAGACTTCACATGTATTAACTACTAATTCTCAAATAACCTCCATAAAACTGTTCCTAATCTTTGTACCCAAAATAAGCAGTACTTTACCTATGAGGGAACTCAGAAACAGAGAGGTTAAACAATTTGCCCAAGCTGGTCTGAGGCAAGCCTGAAACCAATCACTCAGGCTTCAAAAAGGCATGCTCTGAAGGCCTAGACTCTACTGGCTCCCTCAGCCCTCATTAGGCAGTGCTGAGCCTCATGCCCACAGGTCATGCCTTAGGAGGGAGAATTGGGAAGAGCACTCTTTTGATTTAAAATACTATCTATTTTCTACTGCAGTAATTTCTGATTTAATAACACTGGGGTCCTCTTTTTCAAATCTGACACTACAGGTGTCATCGTGGAAGATAACACCAGGGCTAACTTTTTACCTATCAATGATCACACTGTGCTATGGAAGTGACTGATTTTTAAATATTTTTAGGTAAGACAAGTAAGACTCATCACCAGCTAGACAGCCTGGCTAAACCACTAATAAGAGGTATGCCATAGGCTGAATGGCTTGGCTAGGAGGACAGTATTAGTGTTGTTTTTGTTTTTTAAACTGGCAACAGTCCTGGGCAAGGAAAAGGAAAAGATTTTGTTTGTTTGTTCATTTGTTCATATGTTTTAAGTTGTGAGCCTAGAAAGAACTGAAAATATCTGAAAGGTGTGTTGATTTTTTTTAACTGTGGTTAAATACGCTTAACCTAAAATTTACCACCTTAACTGTTTTTAAGTGTATAGTGGTGTGAAATATATTCATGGTGCTGTGCAACCACCATCAGCATCCATCCACAGAACTCTCCTCATCTTCCCAAACTGAAACTATACCTAATTTCTTATTCCTCCCTCCCCCCAAGCCCCTGGCAACCACCACTCTACTTTCTATCTCTGTGAACTATACCATCTAGGTACCTCACAGAAGTGGAATCAGACAGTATCTGTCCTTTTGTTACTGGCTTATGTCACTTAGGATAATGTCCTCAAGGTTCATTGACGTTGTAGCATGTGTCAGAATTTCCCTTTTTGTCAGGCTAATTAATACTCTATGTACATGTACATAGAATATTACTGACAATATACAGTAATAGTGACTGACAATATCAATGTATTGATAGTCCTGACAATATCGATGACAAGTACAATGATTCTACTTGTCATTCTATGTACATTTTGTTTATCCATTTGTCCATCCATGGATACTTCTAGAATTTCACTAAGTATAATTTTGCAGAGTCTACCCAAAAGTGAACATATGAATTAAAAACTGAGAAGGCTTATGAATAAGCTTTTAAACACAGTGTAAGCATTATAACATCTGCAGCAGTATTACATTCTGGAATGCATGGATGTAACAGTACTTATTTTGATCAAGCTCAGGCAGGGTCACCCAGTGGCTTTTATACAATACTAGGGAGTCAGGTCTGTTTGCAGTCTGGGTAAAATCACCTGGCTACAACAGATGGAATAGTGGGAGGAAAAAACTAAACCAACTCCAGAGAACATAAATAAATATACTGAAAGTATTAAAATTATATTAATAAGGTCAACAGGACAAAAGTTTTATCTCATATTATACGCAGCTGACCTATAATACCATGTATAGCTCTGTTAAAGGTTTTCGTGTATAGTTTTTAGTCTAATTCTAATTTGCGGTTTTATCATTAAGTATAATAGTCTGAGAAGATATTAATTACTTATTAGCCATACAGGTAGGTCACAGATGCTGGCTTTGTAGGAAAAACAAGGAATTTCATCTAGACGCCTCATACAGTCTCAAAAGGTGGTGCTACTGTGTGGAGGAACTTAAATTACTAAATAGCCTCTAAATAACATACATATTTATTATTTTAATGTTTTAGTAACCTAATTTTTAAAAGCAGAATACCAGAGGGGCTTTTGGGTGGCTCAGTCGGTTAAGAGGCCGACTCCTGATTTTGCCTCAGCTCATGATCTCAGGGTCCTGGGATCCCCTGCGTTGGGCTCCATGCTTGGCGTGGAGTTTGAGATTGTCTCTCCCTCTCCTTCCACCCCTCCCCCTGCTCACACTCACTCTCTCTAAAATAAATAAATGTTTAAAAAAAAAAGAAAGAATACCAGAAAATGTAACCTAAATAATATTTGGAATTAAAAGAATATATTACAACAGTTGACTGTTAAACCTTCAATACGAGAGTAATAGGTTCTATCTTTAAAGTATTTTATGGATTTCAATAAGAACTTATAAAACATACTGACATGCTTTAATGAAAACACTTTAGTTTGATTTTTACACTGAATCATATTCAGACACTTCAACAACTTTGTAAGGAATTTTTAATTTTAATCCATCCCCAGTGGTTATTAACAAATAGAATCTAGAAATTTACTAATACAAAGGTTTAGCATAAAATTCCAAATCTAGGTATGAATTTTATTTTTTTTAAAGATTTTATTTATTTATTTATTTATTTGACACAGAGGGAGAGATCACAAGTAGGCAGAGAGCCAGGCAGAGAGGAGGAAGCAGGCTCCCCGCTGAGCAGGGAGTCCGATGCGGGGCTCGATCCCAGGACCCTGAGATCATGACCTGAGCCGAAGGCAGAGGCTTTTACCCACTGAGCCGCCCAGGCACCCCTAGGTATGAATTTTACACATATATTTAGGTCTTTACAATTAACAGATAAAAAACAAGTGACTTTCAGGGGTTCTTATAGGGGAACAGCACCCAAAAATTTCCCCCAAATTGGCGGGACATGGCTTTGCTCAAGTTCTATCAGCTGTGCTCACTTACCGAGACCCCAAACTGTCCTAAATCAGAACTATTTTTTAAAACTTGAAACACTGACAAGTGTTAGATGTGGGCCACAACATTTTTTATTTAGTTTATGAGGACCATTTTTGCCTCAATTAAACTTCACCTGAAAAAACATTATTTAAAATTCTAGTTGTATTATTTCATTATATTTCAATTTAGTATATTTAATATGGATCATACTTAAAATGTATGAACTTAGTTATTTTTAAAGGTTTATTTAAATAGTTATTTATTTACCTGACCAATTATAGTAGGGGTTGGCCTGTTTTTATATGAACCTCAGGCTAAAGAGGGTTTTTATATTTTTAAAGGGTGCAATGAGACAGAGGCCTGACATGGCTTGCGAATCCTAAAATATTGAATTAAAACATAAATCAAAGTTCTAAAAAGATACTGTCTCTTCTATAATCAATAGCAATTGACATCACTCACACACACACACACACACACACACACAAACACCCATTAATCTGAAGGATACCAGGTCTAACCATAAAATTCTTTCTTTCTGAGTCTGTCATCCCAAATGTATGCTTCCTCTTCTGGGGTACAAAGATGTTGCCTGGGCAGGACTACATTTCCCAGCCTCCCCTGATCTGGTTACAGTCTCAGGGCGAGTTCTTCACCATGGACTGTCAACCACAAGTGATGTGTGTGACTTCAAGGTACGGCTTTTAGGAAGGAATTATGCTTTCTCCATATTCTTTCCTTTCACTGGCTCAATGCTGAGAGGGTTGAGTCCCTAAAGGATGTCAAAGCCACTATCAGTCAGGACCACCCACAGGAGACAATACATCTCTACTGTGTTAATCCACTGAAATTTTTGTTACTACAGTTACTGAAGAAACAAGCTGTAACAGTCATTAACATAAATGCTGTATATTTGCTGCTTTTCACATTTAACTAACTTCTACTTAATTTAGAAATTTTCCCAATCATCCTTTAAAAAAAAACTCTATGAAAACAGAATGTTTATATTGCTGAAAGCCGTCTGTTTATTCTAGCCATCAGTCTTTTCCTTGACAACTGGCTACTGTTGCTCTTTTTTCTATTTACTGTATGCTCAGATGAATTTTAATTTAAGAGCTCACTATAACCACATCTCAAATGAACCAAAATGCAAAAGCATTCCTGCTCCACATGTGTAGTTCAAATGATGCGGCATTGAGACATTACCACATTCCATCCAATGACTATTACAGAAGCAGAAATTTTAAAAATGGATTAAAATGGCCCCTCTTCGCTGCTTTATTGTATGTAAGGGCCAACAAAGCATGCGAAGGGTAATAAAGTTCAGTTAACCTTGAAGCACTGGCCTCCCCAAAACTAGAAATTTTCAAAACTAGAACCTTGGTATTTTCAAGAGCTGCATCTTGACACTACTGCAGATTCAAAAATACATCAGTGATGGCAAAATGCCTACTTCTTTAACATGGATTCCATCACACTTGACTGGCAAAATGGGAACGACAACAGTGTAAAGGGAAAGTAGTGTTGGTTCATGAGTTGATTCTTCCCAGCAGGTTAATGTTTTGAAGCTATCAAGGGCATGATTTTTCACAAATAATGAGAAAAACGTGGAAGGAAAAACAAAACGAAGACTTTAAGAAAACTGGTGAGACTCTTTACCAAAGTCTTACCTTCCTTTGGTACAGGTACAAACACTAGTGGTTGCTTTGGTGGCTTCAGTACCCATCATGCTTATCACTATCTTGTGATGCGGTGAGCACATGGTAAGTTTACAGCTTACATCAGAGTTTTAATTATGGTGAAACTGGCCTCCAGTAGAGGCCAGTGGCTACAAGAATCTACATATCAAAGAAAAACATGTCCCAAGATTAAATAAGGCCAAGAATCATCTTGGTGTGGAGTACAAATGTCACCCATACTACTACTGTGCTGGTGTTTTTATCTGGATTGTCATTGTTTTTGTTAGTGCTCTGGTTACAAAGTTCCATAGTTTTAAGTAGTCTAGTCTTAATCCTATTTTTTTTCCACAGTTGTTAGTTTTAGTGCATGAATTTTTGCAGAATAAGAGGTTTTTCAGGAATGTATGTATCACGTTAATTAGATATGAACATATCACTAATTAAGATAGTTTACTGTATATGCCAAGCAAACAGACAAAATGACACAATCCAACTTCACGGCACCCCCATTCAAAATCCTTTAACATGCCTAACAAATATTATCTAATTTAATCCCAGACTGCTACATCTAAAAAACTACCTAAAAATTCTGTGCGCCCTATCATACAGTGAAAACCATAAATACAGTCCACAAATGCTAGAAACAGACTAACTCTATTTTTCCAAATTTACAACGTAATTGCTTTTAACTTCAGCTTCATTTAAATAACTTTTGTTTAAACTGCAAAAAGAGTAATAAGTCTTTTAGGTAGCTTCTCTTTTCTTCTAATCCAAAGGTACACCATCACCTACTAGGTCTAAGCAAAACCATTTGAAATTGCTTAAATTTGAAAATATAATTTCCTTTCTAGAAGGCATAATCTTTTTCCTTCAGAGTCAGCTTTGATGAAAACTGCCTTAAAATGGCAGCATTCTACATAGACAAGGCTCTTTAGAGCTCCTATTTAGTTGACCACTCCAAGCTGCATTCCTTATAACCAAGCAAAATGCCAGACTTGGGAGTTTTGCTCATTTTGATCCAAAATCAGAGGATCCAGTCCCGACTACACCACGTGTGCCCATACACTCCGTGTCCCCTCTCTGGCAGCCATTGCCTCCCCTAGGATTTCTGACCCAGCTTCCCAGTTATAAGGAGCCTGAGTTTTCTCACCCCTGCCACAGTCCATTCCTAGATGGAGCCCAGTGGAATATTATTTGGGTATGTGCAGATTTTAGGTGTCCTTGCTGATTCACTGTACTGATATCCTACCAACATGGAGCAACAGAGTAAAACACTGTAAGACCCCTTCCTATCTTCTACCCTAGTTATCTACCCTCCACCCACAAATCTATCAAGCAAAATATAGTTACGTAATTTTTCTTCTCTGCCTCCTTCATTCCTGTCTCTAATGACACCCACTTAATACCTTTTAGGCCATTTCTCCCCTTTTTTCACCAGTGTCTTTTTAAGAATCCCATCCTTGGCACTGATTTCAACAAACAGAACATTTCTGAAAATTCGAGACATGAAATTCACTCTGGAGAGAATATCAATCTCCCCAACACCACTCTAACCTGTCATTTCTGGAACACCAACAGTGGTAATTCACGTTAATAAAGATTCTGAAGTACTTCAAACTTCCAGAGAAGCTTCTGAATCAAAGGAATATTCAAGTATACGCCATAGAGTTTTAAAGTTAAATGTATTTACAATATTATAAATCTTCAGTATATGGCAATCCATATGCCATAATATATGGCAAATCTAGCTACTATTTGATTAATACACACTTTTACCAACCCATTCCAACTAAGAGTAAGGTTCAATCAGAGACTGTTTAAATACTGGTGTGTTCCTTCATACATTCCACCCCTCTAGATCAAGTATGCCCGGTATTTAAGTGTATAACAAACCTCCCAAGTGATTCTAACAGAAACTCCTTCCCCTTGTGAACTACCAATGCAAATACTGGTTAAAAAAACAAAACAAAACAAAACAAAAAAAACAGCCTATACAACTGTGGTTCTCATCTCTGTGCACTGCTGGAGGAACTTTGTGAACACACAGGCTCTTAAAATATAGAGATTCCAAGGCCCTCCCAGACCTACTAGGTCATAATCTGTAATGGTGGTACTCAAATATCCAACTTCCAGGTGATTCTAATGCACAGCCAAAGTTTGGAAACAACTGCTTTATAACCTTAGGGATCTTAAGAGCTGCTGCTCTTGGTGACCAACAGGTCACCAACGAACCAACGTATGTGTGCAGCATTAGATGGGACCTGCAAGGATAAAGGGGGGCCAAGAGGGTGTGGCCAACCTTACACAGTCCTTTCTGTAATGGGGAAATCATAGGGATGGAAGGTGCATCTACCCTGAGAAAGAGATTGGGGTGAAGTACAGAAAATAATTTCCTAAGGATATAGACCTAATGGCACTACTCAGCTGCTCGAATCACATTAGCACTTATAATCAACTAACAGCCTACCCCACTCTCTGCAGAGTTTAATACATTACGCTAGAAATCAGAGGTCTCAGAAGGCCTTAGCTTTACATCAGGAGGCCCCAGTGGTTCAAGATTATCATTTCTCCACTTTGAATAAGCCAAACACCAAAGTCCAAAAGTAAAGCAAAGTAATTAATTAGAAGAGACTTCTGATCATTACAAGAAAAATCTTATGAAGAAAACCGCACTATTTTTGCCATCAGTGAGATCTGCCTTCAAAACTTTCTCCAGTTAGTTACCAGTAATTCAGATTACTTAACCTCTCTAAACCCATTTCTTCATCTGTAAAATGGTCTCAAAAACTCATAAAATTAGATATTTGTAAAAACAATTTTCAACAGTTTCCTTTCCTCCTTAGTAATTTCTCTACCCCTCCTCCACCCTCCTTTAATTTTAGTCATATACGCTAATAGTTTATACATATCTCTGTTAGTCCTTACCTCAGTTGATTGCTATTACATATGAGAAACACACAAGACATACTTTAATTTTGTTCCTCCAAAGCCAGCATGACGCTTAAATTCTTTCTACTGACAACCTGTTGAAAATCCATCAGGGCTTAGAGTCATACTAACTTCTTGAGGACAGATTTCTGTTTTTTTTCTCTCAGGTACTGATTCCACTAGAGCAAAGGCTCTCAAACTTTAAAGAAGGTAAGAGGGTTGCCTGGGTGGCTCAGTGGATTAAGTGTCTAACTTCAGCACAGGTTATGATCTTGGAGTCCTGGGATAGCGCCCCAGGAGGTGAGGCTTCCAGCTCAGCAGGGAGTCCACTTCTCCCTCTGCCCTTCCCCTGCTCATGTTCTTGCTGTTGCTCTCTCAAATAAATAAATAAAATCTTTTTTAAAATAAATGAATAAAAATAAAGACGGTAAGAACTGCTAGGGAGCTTATTTAAAATACAAATCCCACATCACACCAACAATTTCATAACTGATAACAGGCAGGGATTCCCAATGGCTAATGCCAGTAGGTAAAGAGTTGCTAGGAAACAGAACATTGACACCTTGCCAAACTACTACCCCACGAATTAATGATTGCAAAAGGGAAAATGTACCTTTATACAGAAAAATCTAGCGGTCAGGATCTTAACGAGATAAAACTTAGAACCACTAATAGTGCAATAAACTACTGCATGTGCCTACTGATATGACGCAAATAAGAAGCAGGAAGCAGTATTTTGGGCGAAAATACATAGCCTGAATAAAACCAAGTACGTAGATGCACCTTCAAGTTTACCCAGAAAACACGTAAGTCAGACAACACTTGGAAAAAACAAACAATCCAAAATACAGAACACATGAGAACTGGCGTAGACTGTGCAAAAGTCAAAGTCATGAGGGAAAAAAACAAAATTAAGAAAATTATTCTAGAGCTACAGAAACAAAAGCAATGTGTGAATTTTTATTAAATCCCTGTTTGGAGGGGAGAAAGCCTATAAAAGAAATTGTTGGGGACAAAAGGGCAAATAATATGAAGCAGCTATTACATGATTCTATAAAATTATGGAATAATTATTGAATTATTATTAATTTTCTTAGATGGGATAATGGTATTATAGCTACATAGAATTATTCTAAAAGATTTTATTTTTATTTATTTATTTGACAGAGAGAGAGAGAGAGAGAGAGAGAATGAGATCACAAGTAGGCAGAGAGACAGGGAGAGGAGGAAGCAGGCTCCCTGCTGAGCAGAGAGCCCGATGTGGGCCTCGATCCCAGGACCTGAGATCATGACCTGAGCTGAAGGCAGAGGCTTTAACCCACTGAGCCACCCAGGCGCCCAACATAGAATTATTCTAAATATTTAGTATTTGAAGTACAGAGAGGTGTAACCTCATAATGTTACACACACACACTGACAAAGATATCTATGTTAATTACTGAAACCAGGTAGATGGTAACAGGTGTTCAATATACTATCCTTTCTACTTCTCTGTATCCTTAAAAGTTTCCATCATGAAGACAAGAAAAAATACACATTCCCTGGCCCAACTCCCTAAGACTCTAACTCCTTAAGCATTTAGTGTAGTAAGCCCACAAATCTGCATTTCAATGAGCCCCGGGCCTATCCTAAAATACAAGATATTCTCTGACCACTCTAAGAAACACAGTTGACGAAGAAAGCATTGTGTGTCTGCTGTCCCAAAGGTCTTAGGTTCTTAATTCCCTGCCAGTTCTATTTTACTGGCAGGCTTCCCAACCCATGGATTTGCTTATCTTCCTCACCTTTGCCATCTTTCTTCATGCGTCCAGTATATTTAAAATAGACTGAAAAGGGGCCATAATGGTTAAAAGAGAGTTTCTAATTCACATATCTATGATTCCTTGAGAGCATCTCCCCAATGTAAACAATAATAATCAACTCTACTTCCCTTCCAAGAGTGCTGTAAAGAAAACTTGCTTATCTTTCTGTGAACTGAATATTCAAAGTTCTTCCAAGAAATGGATATTGAGCATATAGTCCATGCTCTATAAGCTGATAACCAAAATACAACAGAAACAGCATCCTCGCAGTTAAAAAAAAAGACCAAAATATTGCACTCAAAAGTTTTGATTACAACAAACTAAAAAACTTTTGTACAAATAGGACTACATCAAACTAAAAAGCTTTTACATAGCAATGGAAACCACCAACAAAATGAAAAGGCAATGGGAGAAAATAGTCACAAATGGTATATCCAATAAGGGGTTAACACCTAAAATATATAAAGAACTCCTACAACTCAATATCAAAAAAACACTCCAATTAAAATATGGACAGAGGACCTGAATAGACATTCTTCCAAAGACACACAGATGGCCAACAGGCACATGAAAAGATGATCAATTTCACTAATTATCAGGGAAATTCAAATTAAAACCACAATGAGATACCACCCGCACGCCTGTTAGAATGGTTATTATCAAAAAGACAAGAAAAAACAAGAGTTGGCAAGATGTGGAGAAAAGGGAACCTTCACATACAGTTGGTAGGAATGTAAATTGGTGCAACCACTGTGAAAAACAGTAAGGAGATTCCTCAAAAAATTAAAAACAGAATTACCATACAATCCAGAAATTCCAGGTCTAGGTATACATCCAAAGAAAATAAAACCGCTATGAAAAGGTATACGCATCCCTATGTTCATTAAAGGATTATTTACGATAACCAAGACATGGAAGCAACCTATCCATCAATAGATGAAGGGATAAACAAGATGTGATGTATTACCTGGCCATAAAAAATGAAATCTTGCCATTTGTGACAGCATGGTATTATGTTAAGGAAGTCAATGATTTCACTTATGTATGTGGAATCTAAAAAACAAAACAGAAAAAAGCTCAGCTACAGAGAACAGAGGTGGACAACATAGGTGAAGAGGATCAAGAGCACAATCTTCCGATTATAAATACATGTGACACAGATATGTAACGTACAGCAGAGATATCAAATCACTCTGCTGTATACCTGAAATTAATGAAACACTGTATGTCAATTCTTCGATAAAAAATTTATTTTAAAAACTGCTATTTCAAAATAAAAGTGATATATAAGAAACTTTGTTAGCAAAGTTACCTTAGGATATAGTAGTTTGTTTTAAGATGTATTAATGTAACATACCAAGATCTACCCACATTAGGTATACAGAAAAATCTAAAGTTGAATCGTATGGTAGAAATGTATCGATGTCACTGTAACAATATTCAGTGAGTCCTCCAAGCAAAACCCAGAAATACGCCTGGAACCAAAGAAGTAACTATAGCTTAATCTAAGAAAAACAAAAACAAAATTCACTTAGAATTATTTCAATACTGAGCTCACAACTCACATGGAGGCTATCAGTAAAAAAAAAAATACAAACATTAACTTCTCAAAGTTAGAGAATACCTATCTAATAATAAATTGCAGTAGGTGATTTTGAGCTTCCTCCCCAATAAAGAAATTAATCTTAGTAAACAATTCAGAAAACCTCCAAAATATATAACTTCTATGCATTGCTTTAGCTTAATCCAACAGTAAAAAATTTAAAACAGATTACAAAAAATGAGCACTTTAAAAAGACTAACTTTAGCTGAAATTATAAATTCACAAAATCAGCTAATAAACCAGCATTAACACATTTCTCACAAAGTCTAAACTTCAAAAATTTTAACATTAACAACAGAAAGATATAAAATGCCTCTACAGGTAGCAAAGTTATTGAAAATAATGACAATGTGTTTAGTATATCAAAATAACACATGGTAAAATTTCAAAGCCATTCCTGGGAAACTTACACATTTTTAAATATTTTATTTGTTCTAACTAGAGCATGAAATTTTTTCTTTAAAACTTCAGACTGCTAATATATATAGCATAATAAACTTTTCAAAATTGAAGAGACCTTAAAGATCACTACCTTCAACTCCTCATTCGATAAATATGAGAAAATTAAAACCAGAGATTTTTTTGTAACTTGCAGAATGATAAACCATGATTTCTTAACTCCAGTGTTCCCTTTTTAACGATGCTACATTATGTCTTGTCCTTTAAAAAAAAAATCTCCAGTAACAATAGTAGGTTGTCTTTAATCAAATGTCAAAAGTCACTGAACTTTTTGTTTAAAATGAGGCTATATGTTCATGACCTTTTTTTTTTTTAATTTTAACTTTCCAAGACAAGTATGAAATCCAGGCTTCTAACTAGAAGCAAACTGGTAAACAGAACATCCTGGGAAGTACATTAAAGTGTTAGCCATAAACTTGTTTGCAGAGAGAACAGTGTAAAGCAACCAGCTCAGGGTGAAAATGGCAACATGTAAGACACAGTTTGCAATAGTCCAGAATTTATCAGTTACATAAGCATAACTTTGGATAAAGTTTGCAAAATCAAAGCAAATAATGTAAAAAGACAGAAATGAACTCCTTGTGACTTCTGACATGTGCCTACTAGATTTCCAGAATGCTAGACTTCTGTCATATAGAGTCTGTTGCTTCGTTTCTGGATCATTCTGGAAATCCTATCCTTCATCGCTATACAATGTTACTCAAAGCATGCCATTTTTTTCATCACCTCCCCTTGAAAATTCACTATATATGTCAAGTTTTACTGTTTCTAATCTCTCAAAAATGAGAAATACTCTTCAGAGATGGCTCTTTTCACAGTCACTCTCCTTTAGGAAGTGGTTCTTTATCTAAATATATAACTCTTCCCCTCATCATGTATTTCTATGATTTTTCAGGTGGTGGGAACAACTTTATGCTGTTATATCTGTCCTTTTTCTTTCTTTGATGGAATCAAAGCATCTTGCGCACTGCAAAGTGATAAAATTATTATCCTACATTTTCCTTTAGGTTTAATATCTTCTATTTACATCTTTAATTCTTTTAGAATTTTTGTTTATATAAGGTAGAGATCAATTCTTCCCCCCATGTGGGTAGTCATTTGCCCCACATATCATTTGTTAAATAACCCCTTTTCTATTCACAGATTAGAAATGCTTTATTAACTACCTGCTTAATTCCCACAAACCTATTTATCTACTTCACTCTTTATTCTGCTTTATTACCTATGTGCCTAATTCCTCTGCCAGCCACACACTGTTCTAATTATTGACACTTTATATCACATACATTTTCTGATTTTTCTGGTAAGTCTCAACATTTTCCAACAAGATTTTTTTGATTACACAAAAACATTTACCTTTCTCAGATCAATTTTTCTTAAGTTTACCCTCAAAAAAACCCCACTGGGTTTCTTTTAAACCAAAATGCCATTAATCTTACAGACAAAATTTAAAAAAATATTTTTAAAATATTGAGATGCCATCCAGTAATAAGCAGATATATAAAGCCACCTACACACACACACACACATACACACACGTATACAATCTTCATTTGACTGTGACTGGTGGTACTCTGGCCCCACACGAATTAAATTTCCTTATTTGTAAGATAACATTACCATTCCTAAATCACAAAATCTTAGAGCCAGAGGAACATTACAGATCACTTAGTCCAACACCTCTTGTAAGCCCAGTTATGTTTACCTCAAGCCTACTTGAGAATCATTTCAAAATTAAAATTAATATACCTTTTACATGCAACATAATCATAGAAGTACTACTTGGATCTCACACAAGGCAATGAAGTGGGCTACAGTTACTGAAGACTGCTTTCAATTTAGGAATCCTTTTAGAATAAGATCCATGCTCAGCTCAAAGAAGAAAAAAGTACCATAAGTACATACACTTACAACATACACATACACTTGCCAAATACTTTTTCAGACACTCACATTTCCAAGACAAGTCTTTTTTGTTACAGTGTTTCCAGGAACCAAGCTTAGGAGTACCACATCATTCCATTCCCAATTGTTCCATCATATTTATTAACACAAATCCAAATACGATCTCCAAATGGAATAAGCGGAAACAATTCTAAAAGTGTTTCTCAAGCCCGGCTGCCCAGGTAGTCACCTGTGGAGCTTCTAAAAATAAGCCTGCGTGGGTCCCGCCCTGCGACCTTCAGTATATTCTTTTTCTTTTTTAAAGCTATAGTAGATTCTATACTCAGCCAGAGTTAAGGACCACTATTCCAAAAGATTCAACAAGAAAAAAGGCTTTTTAATATGTGTAATAACCCTATATACTGAGGAGGGAGGGAGGATGGGGCGAGGGGGAGTGCAGGAGTAACGAAAAAGCATCTTCACCAGCCTAGCAACATCTGCTGCTGATTCACAGAGTTCTGTCCCTACATTATGCTAGTCTTAAAACAGAAAAAATCGGGGGGGGGGGTGCGCCCTGGGTGGCATAGTCATATTACCATTTGACTCCTGGTTTGGGCTCAAGTTATGATCTCAGGGTTATGAGATCGGGCCCTGCGTAGGGCTCCATGCTCAGGGACAAGTTTACTAAAGTTTCTCCCTCTCCCTCAGCCCCACCCCGTGCTCCCTCTGTTCCCATCCCACCCCAAACAAATAAACAAATCTTATAGAAAATAAAAAATTGGGAAAAACAAAGCTTTTCCCTGCTCATAGATTTGATGGGGGTGATTATGACATGTGAAACACCTTTTTCTTTCTTCTCCCATGAAGGCAAACCTCCAACCCACACCACCTCCCCCGAGAAAGGACGGTTGATGTTCACTTTAACAACAGCTAATACTACTACGATTTTATATAAATCCCTCTTCTACCTTGTGAAATAGAAGGGTGTAAATATACCCATTAAAAATAGAGAGATTAATGAGCTGGCTGGGATATCATGACATGAGAAGAAATTTCGGTCAAAGAACTGTTGCTTTGCGACTAGAGAACTGCCAACACACACGTACCACCCTCTAAAGTTAGCAGAAGCAAAGGCCAATATACTGAAGAAACAAACTTACAACAATGCAAATATGCAAACTAAGTCAAACTGTTTCTAAGGTCTAACCCTCCAAGAAAATGATCACACTTTCTAATAACAACACTTCCACTAAACTGAAGCCTGGTGTGACTCATATTCCTGTTATGAGTGACTCATATACCTTCTATCCCTGGGAAAAGCACCTGAAAAATAAAGCGCATAAAACTACACTGTAAGCTACATGCTAAGTAGTTAGTGAGGGCAGAGGATGCAGTAAATAGAACTTAATCATACGCTAATATTCTGCAAAAGGAGGTTCGTGAAACCAAATCATCCTACAACTATTCTTCCGTGCTCCAATTCTGGCCTAGCCAAAAATATTTTTTTTACATTCTGTAAACTCATTTAGTGAAACAGCTATCAAATATGCTCCATCTTGACAGGAAAGGCATCACACAGAGAAGTTCACCACCTTGTTATCAAGGAAAACTAAATTCTCTTAAATAAGCACTGGGATTTGTCCAAGCAAGAGTCAAATAACTTAACGTTTAAAAAAAAGGGGGGGGCATGTGAAGACACAGTTATTTGTGGTTTAGTGGAATCAGTTTTAACAAAATAGAACTTTCCCAACATCTTTTCTTAGAAATGTGGCCCAAATCAGTGATAGAATTCCTAGGCCTTAACCCTTAACTTTTCTGTCACATGATCATATGAAATAGCAAAATTTAAGTAGCAAATATAATTAAGGGAACAACTGTAACCCCAAAAGATTTGCAGTAAAAACTGAGATGATGTACAGGTATACGCACTAATAAAAAACTGTTTGCCAAGAAATTAAAAAACAAAAACAAAAATAAAAACCCTTCTCTAAAGCATTTCATATGAATGATCTGCATGTAAGTCACATACCTCGCAGGTAATAAAGAGTAAACCCTGCTCCTAGAATATTTCAAGCAAAACCAGCTTTCTAAAAAAAACTGAAATAAATAAAATCCTTCTTCAGCAAATATTTCTTCTGAAGTACAGCTATGTTAGAATAACTTAACTGAATTCATATACCCTTGAAGACTTCATACTTTCAAAACTTTATGAAATACTTAGACATATATTCTCATCTTGAAAAAAATGTAAACATAATAACATCACAGGCATCTTTTAAAAATATATTGGTATGCCACTACAAATCTTGAAAGGTCAATGAAGATCTGGGAAATAAATGCACTACCCTATTTTAAACAACTACGAAACCTAAATTTACACTTAAAATGTACTTTTCAGTTTGTTTCAAAATCTGGACTTCTTACTTTGACCAAATACAATTAAGATTGAGGTCCGTGGGGGGAAGTTGTTCTGCCTAAAAAATCTGTGAAACTGAATTCCATTTCATTATGTCCAAAAAGCTTATTGCTAATAAATATCTAGGATGGATTACATTAGAAACAATTCTCTCAGGAACTTTAACCTGACACCACGATTCTTACTGCCTACACTTAGGAGTCAGACAGGGAAGGATAGGGGCTTTGGTTTGTTAAGAAAAAACCTAGTTACTAAATATATGCTATTAAATTTTACCAGTATTTCAAAACCTTTCTCTTCCCCATTCTGCTTGTCCCTCTCCCCCTTCATTCTTTTGCATCTTACCAAACTGCAAGAAATCAAAAAAAGTATCCCCAGTATCAAACACACTACCTTTGATTCGATACGGATTTGGGTGTTCAGGCATGTTTTTAGATTTAGATTTCAAATTCAAAAACACGTTTCAAAATTTTACTTGACCCCAAGCTACACTCACAATTGCCAAAAGTTAATCAATCATTTTTTCCCTACTTTATCCCCCTAGCCCCTTCTTGTAAACTTAGCAGGAAACCAATTCTTTGCAGACAAATACAGCTAGAAAAAAAAAAAGGCTGCTCGGTTCAGTTTAGGAAGACCAATAAACAAACCTGGGAGCACCAGGAAAATCAAGAACCACTCATTCCACCCCCATTCTGAATTTGCATATAAATTCTGTAAGACAAAGTTCTTGCATTCTCTCGCATGATCTGCCTTAATTCAATCCCATGCTTTCTGAAACGTTTTTATTTAAAACTGTGAAGAGAGATCTGGACAAACCATTCAAAACACAATGAACTTTTACCTCAGGTAACCTAAATACATTCCGGTTAACTGAAATACAGAGCACCTAAAACCTCCTACTAGGTGCAGAACTCTGGACAGTCTAGGCAAAATGTCTTCTCACAGAAGCAATGCACCTCAAGAGCTCTGTGTAATTTATCTTCAGTTAAGATTTGTTTCTCTTGCAAGTGTTTACCTACAAACTCAGTTTCCAGAACACACTCAAGCCGACTGAAGTTGGAGGGCACAGATTTACCAACATTTTAACGGGATCATTTCCTTAGTTCAGCCAGCTAAGGTTAGCAGCCGAAAGAACATCTGCAAGTGGTTTTTGAGGGACTTACCGGGGGAAATTTACAAAAGAGAAAAGGGCCGAGGAGCCAAGCTTGAGGCTTGTGTAAACACAAATCACCTACGCACCGGCCTGGCTACTGAAAACAGTGTTCCTACAGAATAGGTGTCCAGGTGCCTGACTTTCTGGAGGTGAGAGTTAAAAACAAACGCTTACGCCCACCATATACTACACAATTTTACCCGTCACCAAGAAAAGGGCACGTCTAATCCACCGAAGGGGGGGGGAGTCGTTCTTCCTTCAGGGAGGGCAGCGGCTTGGAGTCATTTGCAGGGGCTGGGACTGCAGGAAGGGGGGAGGAGGCGTGGAATAAAGGAGTGCTGAAAGGAGAGGCAGGGCCCCACACAGGCCACTGCGGAGAGGAGACGGGGAAGAGGGGAAGCTGTCTCACCGGGGGACAAAACCGAGTGCAAAACCGGCTGGAAGAAGGAAGGTTCCCCCCAGGAGACGCGCTGGGGTGCAGATAAAAAGCGCTAAAACGGCCGGTTACCTTGGGCTACGGGGGAAAGGGACAACGGGAATACGAAGGTGCACAGAGACGTGAGGGAAGGAAAGGCTGAGGCAGGGTCTCGGGTAAGTGCGAACCAGGGAAGCAGACAGACCAACAGCGGGACTGGGGCCTCCCAGGGCCAAAAGGCGTGGCCAGGGTTCCAGCTCCAAGGAGGGTCTTTCCGAGACGCCAGCGAAAGTGCGCGGCAAACCCCTCCTCCAAGACCCCGCGCCGGACCCGTCCAAGGGGCCCAAGAGCGAGGCACCTCGAGGGCGCAACGCGCTCGGGGGGCTCTGGCCTCGCCCGCCGGGCCCTCCGCAGGGCCGGCTGCCCAGGCCCCCGCCCCCACCCCCGCAGTGCTCTTACCTCCACACCTGCCCCATCTGCAGCAGGTGGATGACCGACTGCCAGATCCACACGGAGAGGCGGCACAGGCGCTGCGCCCCCGGCGTGACCGGGCCGCCGCGGGCGGCGCCGTGGCCGTAGCCGGCCCCCATCATGGGGGGGCCCCGGCTGCTGAGCCCCTCCACGGCGCCCAGCCCGCCGCCCGTGTAGTCCTGCACGAACCAGCGGAAGCTCAGGCTCTGCACCAGCAGCGACGGCACCAGCACGAAGAAGAGGGTCAGCCCGAAGAAGCCGTAGTCCCCCTTGCGGTAGTAGTCGAGGGCCAGCCACAGGTCGGTGCCCACGTCCCCGAAGAAGACCAGCAGCGCCAGCACGATCCACAGGCAGTCGAGCCACGGCCGCTCCACCTGCGGCGGCGGCGCTGGC
>LNAC01000594.1:540285-656962 GCA_002007465.1 Ailurus styani
CGGGGAGGGGGGGAAACGAATGGAGAGGAAGGGGGGCGGGGAGGAAGCGGGGGAGCAAACGAACGAGGGGGGAGTGGGCCAGGGAACCCCCTCCGCTTCCGGGTAGTTGGCGTCACTTCCGGGCGAGCCCCCCAATCGCACGGCGCCCGCAGCTCCCCAGCCCTACCCTCCCGGCCAAGATGGCCGCCCTCCTGTGCCTCAGCTGCTGGGCGGGGGACCGGGGGGTTCTCCCCGCCAGGGCTCCCCTTCCCCTCTTCCGTTGACCCCGAAACCCATCAGGTTGACCCCTCGGCGTTTCTGAATCCCGCTGGGCCGAGTGATGCGGTCCAAAGTGATCCCTGGAGGGGGCAGTGCCAGACGTTTTGGGGTCCCCTTCCTCAGCGTCGCAGCTCACAGCTTTCCTCCTGGAGAAACGCCCCCTAACACCCTCCCGGCTGCTGGCGGAGGGGCGGGACCTCTGAGGGAAGGGGCGGAGCCAGTGCAAAGCAGGTGATTACGTGTCACTTCCGGGAGATAGGATGACCTCATTGAGTAGTTAGGCACCCCCCCCCCAGTCAAAATGGCTGTGTCTCACCTCTTTGGTTGTTTTGGGGGTTTTTTTCCTCTCAAAATTCTCTCTTACTCTTTTCTGATTTGGGGGGTCTTGAGAAATTATGTGAGTCAGTTTAGATTCCCACATACAACTTACTGATGCTCACTTGTATTTGGACACCTCCCTTCTCTGTTGACCCCCTGATTTTCTTGTCAATGACAACTTTACCATCTTTAGTAATGAAGTTTCCATCATTCCCTTAAGAAACTCCAAAGTCCATTTAAAAGTCAGCCTATTGCGTCTTGAACGTCAGAGCGAAGGTACAATTGGCATTAGTGACCTTGATTATTTTCTTCATCACTGGAATGTATGTCTACCAACTTTTTTTTAAGTGTGTGATTTTAAAATTATGTGACCTTAATTTCTAAAATTCAAACTAGCCAGGGTTTAAGCTGTATCAACTACTTGTTCAAGTTATTTGAATGTGTGAAGACTGCCTTTTAGAATTTTTTTGGTGCTAAAGCTGTATCAGTAAACATGGCTTTAAATGAGTGAAAATGTTATCAATGTGCGATATCATTAAAACAGGTGCAAGGTACATTACTTAATCTTAAATTACAAAAGTGAAGAACCACTGAGTTGTTTTGAAATACAATGATCTTCTAGTGAAAGTATATTTGAAGCCAGACGAGGCAAAGTATGTGGTTACAGTTGTTACTGGTCAAGTGAAAGATACCATTTTCAAGTTAAAAAAAGAAGAAAAAAGTTTTAAACCCTGAATTCTCTCCTTGACCTCAGTAGATTTTCATACTAATTTTTCTGATTCTATCTACTTCTCTCTTCGGTAAAACCTAAGAATGCCGTAGTTTTCTTTGGAATGTTGAGAACAGCTTAGGTAATATTTGCACTGAAGTTCTGTGGAAGAAAGGTGCCTTTGAAATTTTCAGTATTATTTTGAGGTGTATGGTATTTAACACTATAGCACTTAGTTAGTTGGGCATGGCAGGACAAACAAGGACTCCATCTTTTAGGACACAACTTTTCATGATTATTTATGCTAAGGTAAATCCTATGAAGACTTTATAGAAAGTACTCATAGAGAATTTTTACCCTAGCAACTGGGGAGAGAGGTAAGGGGAAAGGGGGAAAGTAATTCCAAAATCTACTTTTGGAAACAGGTCACATAACTGTATCCTTTTATTTCATTTTATGATTTAAGCCTCTTTGTTCCTATGGTAGTAAAACTTATAGTCAGCAGGTAAGGATACTTCCTCATAGAGGTGGCATTCTATTTCTTTACAAAATTTGAATTAATATTATTTTAGAAAGACAGATTAAGTGTAGATTATGACTGCCCAGGTCTGGATCCCAGTTCCACTAAAATAATAATGTGAATGGTAAAAAGGAAACCACAGGCCCAAAATGGCACCACTCAGTCACCAAACCAGGGCTTAATATCTCACTGCAGTTTCAACCTCCCCCAGAACTTTAGTCTTAAACCAGGTAGTCAGAAATTTTCTGAGCAACACCAATGAAGTCACATGGACCCTCCCTATTCCCCCAAAGGAAGATGAAGTAATCTACCTAATAAGAACCCCTGCCCTTGCAGCTAAGGCAAAGTGACCTTGCCTGGTACAACTCTTTCTTTTCTTTTGCTAGTAACTTTCCTGCCCACCCTCCTTCCTATAAAAACCTTCCATTCTGTAGAACTCCTGAGAGCTCCCTTCTACTTGCTAGATAAGATGCTTCCCAATTCATGAATCATTTAATAAAACCAGTGAGATCTTTGCATTTACATCGTTGAATATTTGTTCTTTAACGTGAATAATGTGAGCCAGATAACCCTTTTAAACCTCAGTTTCCTCCATTGTATGATGGAAATAATAACGTGTCTTCTCTGAAAATTTGTTGGGTGGATCAAAAGTGGTGATCCATTTGAAACTCTCAACATAATACCTGATAGGTAGTAAGTACTAAATAAATTATAACTGCTATTTTTATTATTATTGCTATCATAATTATGTTGGCATATTACCAATGTACAGTTACTTAAATTCTGCCATTCATTAGATTTGGTAACTCTAATAAATGAAGGCATCTTTTTAAGAACTTTCAGGAAACAGGTACAATTAATTTGTGTTTTCAAGTATATTTTCTCTGTTGAAGCCTGTGAGGCTATGAAATAAGATACAAAAGCAGGCATCAATGATATATTTATGATTCTATTTCTCTTTGCCCTGAAAGAACATAATCTACTAGTGAAATTAGCTAAGTAAATTACACTCACTGTAGAAAGCTGACAAATGAGACTGAATCAAAAAGTTTATCACAATTCAAATTTCAAGTAGATGTATAAGATTTGCGGACTATCAAGTAATTTCAACTTTAAGTTTGCTGTTTCAACAATTTTATCATTCTGACTTCTGTGGAGGGGATACATTGTGGAACCCAGGAGGTTCTAAAATTAAAATCAGTTACAATGATAAGAAAGCTATCATGAGGATTTATTGAAAGGTTCACATAAATTTGGGCTGTGCTATAAATAAAAAAATTTCTTTTACCCAGAATTTTGGGGCAGTTAGACATACGAAATAAGTCCAGAGCTTATCAACGTGCTGAACACATAGTGAACAATCAATAAATTCTAGTTAAATGAGTGAATTGAATAAATTTTTGAAGTAACTGAAATTTACCCTTTCAAATGCCCTCCCCCCCAAAATTATATTTTACATTTGATGATGTAAATCTTTATAAAACCATTGATGTATTACAGAGATACCTTGATTCTTTAGTAAACAGGGAAGAAATAAATAAAAAGAAATTCATTGACCACTGGTCTGCTTTCTTAAGAGCACCCCAGTTAACCTTTTCTTAATAACTTGATCTTAGTGCAGCCTTATGGTACGAGGCTCTATTTATCCATGATCCTACTAAGGAGCCACCCCAGGCCTACTGCTACTTTTGTTCTTGTTTCTAAATAACATTTTTTTAAAATCTCTGGTTTTTGTAGTTCAGTCAGTCAACAACTTTGGCTCCTTTTACTTCCACTTTGACATAGGCTGGGAAGTCAAACTGCAAAGGATGTAAGAATTACATGCAGTATAAGAGTAAATAGATTTTTAGAGCCTCTTCTATGAGTAAGGTAAGACAGATTTAATATATGGAAATTATGGCACATAGTTTCAGGTTGAGAGAGACCTTCGGGGTTTTTCTCTTCAATTTTCTGCTACTTTCAGAAAGGCAAAAGGGAAATTTAGTGTTAAATGCTATTATATATTAGACACCATCCCAAACATCATTCCAGTTAATCTTCCAGCAGTCCACAAAGGCATGGGGACCAATATCCCCATTTTAACGGCTGGAAAACAGCCTCCAGTCACCCAAATGACTTACCCAGAGTCACAGGGATAGGAGGTAGGGTGGCTATGGATTAGAATCTAAGCTGGTCTAATTCCAAAGCCTAAACCACTTACCCTTCCATTGTCCTGGGCCAGACAGCTATTAGCCTCTTGAAATGAAGTCAGTCTTACTGTTCTAGTCACTAGAGGGGCCCCATTATGATGCTGATACACGTAGGGAGATAGAATACTTGAATTACAGCGTGGGGATTTGCCACCGAAAAGCATAATGAAGGGACTTTCACATACATTCTTCACCAGGCTTTCCTAATTTGAGCCTACGTAAAGCCTCAAAACCAGCAGGTGGATGTCATCCTTATCAATTTTATTCCTTGTGTCTATAGTCTTTATAGAAATAGGACTTCTTTGAGCACAGTGGAGTAAGCTCATGGAACCCATTATCCCTAAAAGCTCCATTTCTATATTTGATTTTAAGAATTGCAATTTGAGCACTTTCATACATTCATGTGGGTGTTACAAAATGGTACAATATCTATGTAAGGGAATATGGCACAATCTATCAAAATTACAAATGCAATCATCCTCGGAGACAGCAGTCCCTCTTATGGGAACTTACCCTACAGATAAATATGCACACGTCAGAAATTACATGTGGACAAGGTTATGCAGGTACCATCATTTATTGTTTATAATAGGAAGAAAAATGAGGAAAAAAGCCCCAGTGTCAATCCAAAGGAATACTAGTTAAATAAATTGTGGCACATCCACATGACAAAATACTATGCAGTGATATTGAAATTTTATGGTTTTCTTTTTAATGATATAGAAAGAGTTACAGAACACCTTGTTATACAAAAAGAGTAAGGTGCAAAACAATAAAGCATGTTACATTTTCTGTAAAAGAAGGGGGAAGCAGAAGGTTATCTATTCTTATTTTCATGTATTTGCATAAAGCAGTTTAAGAAAGATAGCAAAGAAACTAGTTCAAGTGATTACCTACAGGGTGATGACAGCTGTGGGGAGAATGGCGTGAACAGGAACAGAAAGGAGAGAAAGACAATAAATGTTTACAGAAGTCTTTTTGGTGGGGTGAGGAATGTGCACACATAGGAGGGGTTGCAGAGATATGTGGGAGGGAAGGGGTAGGCACATCCGTATTTTTTCTGGATGATAACACCACTGAGAATTATTTTGTAAAGGTGTCTGTCTCTTAAGAATTCCATTATCTGTGAATTGATTTAAACCCGTCTTGAACTTTCTTATACTTTGACCCGCTATGTTATCTAAGGAAGGATAATGAGATCCATGCGTTAACTCCCCAATGAGCAAAGTACAGCACAAGTTCATCATACATACACTTATGCAAAATCAACTATTCATGCTCAACCAAAAGAAAATGGGGAGTAAGCATCATAAATCAAATCATGTAGGCCACTTCAGGAAAAGGGTATATGCCTCCACATAGAGTGTGAGATGGGTAGTAGGAATATGCTATTTCCACAGTAGGACTTGGTTCTTTAGTTTCTCATGTGATTGTCTTGCCAGGCCAAGTATGATTTTAGGATTTAAATATTTGTATTTGTCCCACAATATGGCCCCCAAATGCAAGCCAAGTCCTTTCTCTGATCTTCAAACAAAGATACAAGATTTGGTCTGATGCTAGAGGAAAATCTTGCTGAGTTTGTCGTTTGGCAAAACTGATCGGATGTCTCCAAAACAAAGAAAATTTTGAGCATACACAGCTCTTATGTTCAGTGCTGGCCTCAGACACTAACCATTACCACTGGTATTCAAAGTCATGAAATCTCACAGTGGTATCTCCTTCATATTTTAGACACGTTTCCTGGTGTAGTATTTCAGAATGTGACAGACATGAAATTAAATTAAGTCTAACTTAATTCAGCAAGTGTTTATTGAAAATCTATCTAACTTCCTTTGTTGTGAAGAAATATGAAATATAATTTCTACAAACCACAGTCCCATTGAAGGCAGAAAATAAACACCTACAAATAACAGTTAACAAAACAGCATTATAAATAAGTCCTGAAGTGATGCTAAAATTTAAAGAACAATTAGAGATTAGAGAGTATAACATAGGCTATTCATCCATCAACAAGTATCTAAGTGTCTACTATATGTCAGATACCCTACTAGGAACTGAGAATAAAGGAGACATGGTTGCGGCCCTCATGAAGCTTACAGTTGAGTCTAAGTGACAGACAGTGAACAAGTAAACAATTGTAAAAATGAAAACACGGAAGTATTTATAAAAGCTTTAAAAAATACCCAGAAGGTGTTTTGTTGGTTAGTTGGTTGGTTGGTTTTTAAGCAGGGAATCTACTGAAACATGAGAAATCAGGAAGCCAGTGTGAAAGTAACTTTTAAGTTGAGACCAAAAGATGAGGAGGGACAGTCTTGGTTGACCATGGGGTGGGACTGGGAGTAATATCAGAAAATGCTTTCTAGGTAGAGAAAATTATCTGTGTCACAGCCTGAGCTATTAACTGCTTAGCCTGTTGGAGAACCTGACAAGAGGTCAGTGTGTAAGTGCCTACTGGAAAACAGGGAGAGTGGACCAAAGAGGACTATGATACAGAGTTTCGGTTTTGCAAGATGAATCCTGGAGCTGGATGGTGGTGATGGTTGCACAAAAATGTGAGTGTACTTTATACCATTGAATTTAAAAATGGCTAAGATGGTGCATTTTATGTTATGTGTATTCTACCACAGTAAAAAAAAATCAAAGGAAAAAAATAACTGCAAGATTGAAGAAAGAAGCATATGCACCATGCTGAAAATTTTTATTTTATTTGTAGTGTCAATTACATGGGTACAGACAATAATAACAAAAGGACTAGAGAACATGGGAGAGAAGAGTTTTAAAAGGTATTGTGGGGGAGGAGAGAATTAATCAAAAACATTGGCACAATGAACAAGAAGGACCTATGTAAGAGGAAGTGGTTGGTGGGAGGCAGGGATTCAATGGCTCCAGGCAGGGGATCAGGTCAACCAGAGACAAGGGTTTACATGGACAAGTGGTAAGGCTGGAGAGGAAAGATGAGAGAGGGAGAGGTGGAAACCAGAAACTTAGGCTTGATGGTGAAGACAGTGGCAGCTCTTGTCATCAATGCAAGAGGATGAAGTAAAATGCGAAACTGAGTGATCAAGTACCCAAGTGCTTGGGGCTAATGCATACACTAGGGGCAGTTAGGAAGGAGAAAGAGGAAATGAGTGATAGCTGGAGTTATGGGGGGAAGTTTTTAAGTGGGAAGGGTACACCGTGTTACATTGGGGTCCCATCAGATCTCTATCTTCATCCTTCCAGAGGAGTTCCAGACTTCTTAGTTAAACTTACGCAGAAGTCCTTCTATCCCCCTGACTGATTCCACTTAATGAGTATACATTGAATGCTTATAATAGACTCAAGACTGTTCTAAGCACCCTGGAGGACAAACAATTCTATAATCATCCGTGACCTCAAGCCAATTACAATCTTCTATGCGTGTTTGGGAGCATGGGGATCATATATTTTTAAGTGATGATGAAATCATGCCATTCTCTGGATCTTCCTCTTTTGAAAAAAAGTATAAAAGTTTTTATTTTTATTTTCAAAGGAAGTAAGCTTTGTAGTTAAATCTCAGCTTTGTCATTAACTGGCTGTAGTATTGGGGGCAATGTTCTTTCTTATTTATGCTTCAGTTCCTCAACCATAAGAATAAGGAGAATAAAATTTATTTCACGGTGTGATTTGTGGTCGTTTAATGAAATAATGTGTATAAAAAGTACCTGCTTCTGAATAGGTGGTCAGTGCTGGCCCTTCCCTGCCTCATGTTACCATATCCTCGTGGAGGTCTTCCCGGTTCCCAAGACTCTGGTTCATTGATTTATGTCACATTTTTTTTCCTGATTTTTCAGCACTGTGTGGTTAAGTAACTGTGTAAGCTTTGTGTGCACTTTGCCTTTCATACCAGAAATTGTATGATGGAGCAAGCAGTCACATAGCACACAGCAGAGTCTGAATTCCAGCTCAGCTCCTTCCCTGGGCAAGTTGCTTCAGTTCTCAGATTTACTTTCCTGATGTGTGAAATAGCATACTGTTTCCCCAAAAAGCTTATTGTGATATCAATGCCCAATATACAAAAGGTGCTAAATAAATATTTGTCATCCCTCCCTACTGACTATCTGTACTTGTTTCCTATTGTTGTTCTAATGCATTACCACAAATTTAGTGGCTTAAAGCAACACAAATTTATTATCTTACAATTCTGGAGGTCAGAAGTCCAAAATGGGTCTCAGTGGGTGTCAGGGTGTCAACAAGGCAGTATTCCTTCGGGAGGCTCTAGGAGAGAGTAATTTCCCTGCCTTTTCTAGATCTGGAAAGATTTTCGCTCATGTCCCTCTCCCATCTTCAAAGCCAGCAATTGCCTCACCTCTGCTTTTGTGGCCACATCTTTTCTGATCCTTTTTCCTTTTTCTTTCCCTTATAAGGATCCACCCACATAATCCAGGATAATCCCTATGTCAACATACTTGTCTTAATTATATCTGCAATTTCATTTGCCATGTAAAGGGACATTCACAGGTTCCAGGGATGAGGAGGTGGCCACAGTGAGGGAGCTGTTATTCTGCCTACCACTCCCTTTAACTTTTTCCTGGTGTGTAAACCTAAGCTCATCATCCCTGGCCTTCAAGTTGACTCTGCCAGTTTTCTTAATAGCTATGATACCAACTTCACTTGGTCATCCAGATGGCTAATGGATGATTCAATCACAAACTCTAAGACCGGTGAGCCAGAATGAATTGAAAGAGAATTTTGTGTACAACTCCCATGTTGCAGACTGGTAAAATGCAACTGATAATAGAAGGCATTTATTTAAGGTCGCCCTGGATCACATTAACTCAAGGATTAGGATTTACATTTCTTGATATTCAGGCCAGCACTTTTACTACTACATAATGTGAATTATGCTGATTCATATACCTCATAAAGTTGCACAGATTATTCAATTTCAGTATTTGAAATCTCCTGTTTCATCTCTCTTTCTTAATGACAGGAATGCTGGGCTTAGAGATTAAAAAGGCAAAAAGTAGGTCTGAGTTCCAAAAACACCATTTACCAACTTTATGCCTTTGGACAAATCTAGATTGAATCTCGGTTCTCACGTAAAATAAAAATATTAATACTTGCCCTACCTTCCTCCAAGGCTTGTTATTAGTACCTCTTTTGTGGGTTTATTGGATGCTTTCTAAATCATAAGGAAATGTAAAAATATATGGAACTATTTTTATCCAAGTTGAGGCTTTTCCCTAATCTCCCTGACTTTATTCTCTTCTTTTTCCTACGCAGCCTACTTAGCACAATCAGACTAATAAACCTCAAACACTATTGTAAGAACAGGTAAGGCCTAGCTATTGCCTACTGTACCAAACCCAAACTACACCCCTTTATTTTCAGATCTTCCCTAATCTTGTTCCAGCTTACATAATCAAAAGTAATTTTCACTGTTGACCAGAACACAAGCTTATCGTGAAAATGTCCACATTGTCCATACCTATCCAGCTCATTCTTGCATTAACACTTCTGATCTTGCTTTTTATTCTTTCAAAAAGTCATTTCTCCTCCTCTTTTCCCATCTTCCAATTCAAAAATTCAAAGCAATAAGCTTTTAAGAAGGTGTCATGCTAGCTATGGCCCCAAAGCACTCCCATCTTTTAATACCTGTTTCAAATCCCACCTTCTTCAGCAAAAATTGCTTGACTATGCCTACGCAGAACAATACCATCTTGTTCTGGAATCTTGTAGCATTTAGAATTTCTACTACACATTTTAATTTATTTCTATGCAGTCTTCCATTCTCTTAGTTCTTGTAATGATTTTTTTTAAATTTAGAGTCAAAAGAAACCATTATTTCATCTAGGCTCTCATTTTAAATGGTATATTTTTTAAAGACTTATTTATTTATTTGAGAGAGAGAGAGAGAGAGTGGGGAGAAAGGAAAAAGGGAAAGGGAGAGAATGAATCCCAAGCAGACTCCCTGCCAAGTCCAGAGCCCAATGCAGGGCTCAATCCCAGAACCCCAGAGATCATGATCCTGAGTGGAAATCAAGAGTCAGATGCTCAACTGACAGAGCCACCCAGATGCACCTAATTTTTTTTAATTTGAGTATAGTTGACACACAACATTACACTAGTTTCGGGTATACAACATAGTGACTCAACTTCTCTATACGTGATGCTATGTTCACCTCAACGTACTCCTTAGTTATTAATCTATTTCTATTACCTACCAGAAAAGGATTGTGCCATTTGAAGGAGTGGAGTGTCTGTTAACTCTGCTAACCAGAATATCACACTCCTTGAGACTACAATTCATTTGAGATTGTTTTTATCTCGATCTTTTGCAGCACAGGTATAATGAGAAAAAGGAAAGGTGAGATGCAAAACAAACCAAGATGAGAGGACAGAAAAGGAAAAACCAGCTGAGAAAGTCCTTTTAATATTGCTAAAGAAGGGAAGGCAAAGATCTGGGATGAAGAAAGGCCGTGCTTGGTGAGAGGAGCAGGCAGAAGAAGAACATGCAGAACAGAGACAGAAATAATTTATGCACCCCATGTAAATTAGGTACTGTGAGGCTGAGTCAAGCACAGAGTGGGCTTTTGGGCCCACTCGAGAGCTCTTTTAGACATGCAACTTGAGACACAACAGCCACTGAGTAACAGGCCCAGCAACTGTCAGCAGCATTTTCTGCTCCGTACTGCTCAGAGCTCCTTCTTTGTCGCAACATTTTCAGGCAGTCTTCATGAGGCGAAGTATTTTGCAGGATGCCAGGCAGGATGCAAGATTGAATAACACACCACTCTATCCTCCAGGGACCCTCCAATTAGGGAGGAACTGGAAGACAGGCACGAAACAACACTTTCTAAGGGATCCACACTGGTGACCAAAGAGCTGAATTACCCGGGCAGATGTGTTTTGTGGGATTGCTACAGTGTATGTGTGTGAATCTAGAAGCCTTTAAGCACCCTCCATTCTGACCAAGTTCCCACCATTCCCAAAAGTCTGACTATAACAGTTCACACATTTACCTGCCTGCTTGGGCCTTGAAGGCATTCGAGTTTGCATCCCTCTTGAATAAGTGAATACATTTGATTCTTGAGTTTTTATCATTTTTCTATCACCTTCTTGCATCACAAAGATTAATACCATGATATTCCCTGACTCGATCAAACAAGTCCTTTTCAGGCTAACAAGTGCACCTCCAGTTTCTATGCTTTCTCTTTGCTAACAGAGTGTTTGCTTTTGTTCCCAGAACTCTGCACTAGACTGATAGCTCTAATGATTTTTCAAGAATAATCCCTAAATCCTTTTCTTGATCTCTGTGTTAGAAGATTATTTTCTGCCTAGACACATCGCTGGGCTGGACTCCTTGCTCCCTGATTAATTATTAGTTTGTCTACATTAAATTACCCTTGCCATCTGCCAATAAAATCACCAAAGTTTTTTCCATTGCTCTCGCTGTTTATTGCTAGTTAGTTCTTCCTTCCACAGCTGAATCAGCTGCAAACTGGGAGATTGGGTTTCCAATTCCTCCTCCCGTGTTTCTTCTCTATAGTAGAATTTTGAATACCTAACACAAAAATCAGGATAACCAAGCTACCTGGAAAGAATAAAGAAGTGAGAAAGGTACTAGGTGATTTTGAACAACTTCACAATGGGTCATAAAATAATGAGTTCTGAGAGCGATGCATAAAAAAAGAATGAATAACGAACAGCAGAAATAAAAACAGAACCCTCAGAATATAATGCAGCAAAATCAACATGAAACAAAACAGCATGGGTAATAACTTTGAGTCATAGAGTTCAAATTTAGTTGTGGAAGAAATAGGCATTGTTTTATTTTCCATTAAGCAATCAAATTTCTATTCCAAGCTATAATCTTCTAAATTGACAAACTTTCAGCCTCAGTCATCTTGGAGTGGTCCTCTCTGGGATGTGATTAGGTTCTGAGGTCTCACCTGGGGACAATGCCTATCTATGAGTGCGCTTGGGCTGCCACAACCAAATGCCACAGACTGTGGCTTCGACAACAACAAAATATTTTCACAGTTCTGAAGCCTAGAAGTCTGAGATTCTGGTGCGAGGAAGGTTGGTTTTTTCTGAGGATCTTTCTCCTTGACTTTTAGACGGCCATCTCCCCCCTTTGTCTTCCCAGGATTTCCCTCCTTTTGTGTCTGTGTCCTAATCTCTTCTTATACGGATGTCAGTAGGATTGGATTAAGGTCCACTCATATGACCTCTTTTTATCTTAATTACCTTTTCAAAGACCTTTTCTCCAAACACAGTCATCAACTGAGGTACTTCGGGTTAGGTTTCAATATATGAATTTGGGGGGGGGGCTGGGGAGAGCACAACTCAGACCATAATAGCCTAGAATGGGGTAACTCCTTCTGCCCATCAGCCCATCTTTCACACAGAGATAAGAGCTTTATCTCTGGCCACGGGGTGCCAGGTCTATTCAGGACAGTTGCTTTCTGCTGCTTTCAAGCAGGGTTGAGGTCTAAGAGTCAGTCAACAGGGTAGCATCCTGGAGCACATTTTGTACCACGAGAGAGCCTCACCACTATCACCCTGTACCCCAGGGTACTGACAGAGGGGACTCTGCTGTTCCAATACCCCCCAGTTTTTGCTTCTGCCACCCTTTTTGGTTTTGGGAAGACATTCTCTACCTCAGAGCTTATCATCCTTGTTGAATTTGACTTTTGGAAACAAAGCCTAGAGATCTGGTGGACTCTTTCTACTTCTGAAGGATCTGTTTGAACTGAAAGAAACAAAAAAATGTAGAAAAATTTAGGATCTCAAAGTACTATTTAGTTACAATGTGATTAATATGTATCCACGAGTATTTTACTTCTAATCCCAGTGTTTCGAGTTCCGTTTAATATTTTATAATTGTATGATTTTTATTGTTTCAATTAAGAATGACAGGATCTTATAGAAATGGAATGTATTATTACCAAATATCCTGACAAGTATTTGCTGAGTATCTACATTAAACTTTACACTGGGGACCCATGAATATTTCTTGACTTTGGGGCATAAAACATAAAAAATGAAACAAAAAATCAACAGATTATAATTATTGCATCTGAATATCTCTCTTTTAACAAAATAAACCTTTTTTCTGATTTAAAAAAATGGGATACATGTTCTTAAGCTACAAACTTGAAATACATAAAGTGAAAATCATCTGTAACCTTACCACACAGAAAGACCCATTAAGTTTTAGATTCCTAGTATATATTTAAATAGTTTTTATAAGTAGCTATTGCTCACTTGTTTATTCATCAGTTATGTATTGATGTTTGCTGTATGTAAGGAAATTCTTGTGCTTTTGATAACTCCCTAAATGCAGCATTTATTTTTTTAATTTAATTTAATTTTTTTATTATTTGCCCCGGGGGTACAGGTCTGTGAATCACTGGGCTTATACATTTCACAGCACTCACCATAGCACAAACCCTCCCTAATGTCCATAACCCATCTACCCTATCCCTACCTTCCCACCCCCCAGTAACCCTCAGTTTGTTTCATGAGATTAAGAGTCTCTTATGGTTTGTCCCCTCCCTGGTCCCATCTTGTTTCATTTTTTTCCCTCCCTACCCCCCACAGCCCCCCTGCCCTGCCCCTCAAGTTCCTCATATCAGAGAGATCATATGATAACCGTCTTTCTCTGATTGACTTATTTCGCTTAGCATAATACCCTCTAGTTCCATACACATCGTTAAATGAAGCATTTCTTACAACAGAGTAAGCTAATGGTCTTTGGAGCTCAACTTAGGTTGTTCCAACAAGACCCAGATAATGGTGATTGTCCAATACTTGAACCCATAACCATGGGCAGATAATGGCAGCAGGTCTAAAACAACCTTCCCTCCCCAAGAGGAATCCAGTGATCCCACGGAAGTGGAGAAACACTGCTATGAACCATCATAGCCTGCATCCAGTCATAAAAGAAAAAAAAAACAGGTAACATGGACAGTATAAGCAAGGACTCTAGAACCAAGCTGCCTGGGTTTGAATCCTGATTCTACCCCTGCATTTTACCTGTGTGACTCTGGACAAATTATGGAGCCTCTCTGTGCCACAGAATCCTTTAGGGATGACAACTACCTCAACATAGGTTGCTATAAGAATTAAATGAGTAAGTACTTGTAAACTCTTAGAACAGAGCATGGCACATAGCAGGCACACAATTACTATTAGGTATCATTTTATTTTAATTTTGAAAACTTGTGCCCCACATGTTCTGAAACACACACACACACACACACACACACACACACACACACACACACACACAATTACATGCTTTTTGTCTTCTGATCCTCACCCAAAATGATTATATTATCAATGAATGGGCCACTTAGCTAACAAAAAGGAGGCAGAAAACCCTGTAAATAGATGACTACAGCCTGTAGTCTGCAAGTGCTTTAATATTAACCTGGGAATATTGCTGTATTCCCTTCCTCTTTTTTTTCCTCTCCCACCTCCACACTCAAATGCTTTATCTTGGGACCTCAGCAGTCCCCCAAGGTGTGCTAACTGCTGGCGAATTCCAAGCTCACATAGAAATGGGTGCACAGCCTGCGTCACTCTCTGTCTCTCCTCTCTACTTGTTGCACCAGATTTCTCCAGGTAGCAGGAAATGGGTCCACTGTTGTTTTCAAGTTTCACACTTCCTAGTTTGTGCCACCAGAGAAATACTTACTGACTTCTTCCACCTTGAGGCCAGAAACCCTAGAGAAAGAACTTGGGCTCTGCTTCCAGGTGCTGTCACCCAGGGCAATTGATGGGTTATGGTGTTGGGTGGAGGGCAGAGTGAGTCAGGTAAGAACATCACAGGATAGGACCCAGGAAGGTTGGTTTCCCAAAAGAAGGAGGAGACTGGGCAGAAACTCCCTTAGAAGTCCAGAACAAAGAGATTTAACATTTATACCCATGACTGCTTGCCCAATTGATAAGAACATCCATTTTTATTATTCACCATTATAAAAAGAAATAATAAAATATACTCTTACTTAAATGTGCTTAAAATTGCAACCCAGATGATTTTTTAAAATGTTCATTTCAAACTCCTAAGATTCTGATTTCTGAGGGGAAATGTAGCATTTCCCAAAGAAGAGGAGAGATAATATAGGCTCTCTTTTTCTAGAGAATAGAAATAAGAATCAGCTCTTGTGGCATGTACATTTGAAAATATCTGATTCTGGATGAAGAGCCTAAGAAGGTGATTCATGGCTTAAAACAAATAGGAGCTAGGAAGAGAAGTGCCAGGGTAAGAAGGTTTTTGTTTTTCTCTTTATTTATTTGCTTACTCAAAGTAAAGACAGGAAAACTCACCTTAATTAGGAACTGACTGTATCAGGCATTGGGCCAGGGTTTTAAAGTGTATTATTGTTTAATTTTTACCACCCTCCTGAAGGCCAGAAATTATCCCCCTTTTGCCCGGGAGAAAACTGAGATGGTGAAAAGTTTAAATAATTTCCCCAATTTAACAGCCAGTAAATGGTGAAGCTGGGATTTTAATTCCAGGTCATCAAGTTGACTGTAGGAGTTCATGCTCTTTATAGCATACTTAGAAGGCAAAGTCGAATAACACAAGGGTTGGTCAGAGTTGGGTAGGAAATGGGGTAGAGTCCATAGTGTCCATACATACAGTGAAGTCCATACCACTGTGGGTAAACTTCCATCTTAGAAAACATAAAATAGGAAGTTAATGGACTATACTTTAGCTACTTAGATTAATTTAAAGAAGTTAGCAGAATCACCTCTACTATCCAATGGAAAAGGGAATATTTGTTTCATGGAAGAAGAAAAGAATGTAAGAGCGAGTAAAAAGGCAAAGGTATATTTATGCATCTATTCAATAGCTCAGAAATTTTGCCGTTGCTTTTTTTTAATGAAGCTCAGGAGCGAATTGAGATATAAACAATTATGGGATCACTTAAAAAGATGGCATGAATTGTTTAAGGTATAAAATGCTAGTTTTGGTTAAGCCAGAAGGATTCCTTGTAGTTAAGGATTTTTTTTTAAATTTTATTTTAAGGATTTTTTTATTTACTGTTTAATCTTTTCAAAGTACTTCAAAGTTTTAGGACAGTTATGTGAAAACATATAATCATTATCACTGTGATCAGTGCTCTTACTTAAAATTTTACAAATAGAAGTACAAATCATATGGAACTTAATAGTCCAGGCTTAATTAAAACTTTTTAAGGGTTTGTCATTATAAAAGGATTTTGAGGAAAATTATTTATTAAAACATTTTTAATGTTAACCATTTAGGCATTTTAATAAAACATTTAATAATGTTTAGCATTTTTAAATATTCTGTTCTTTCTCCAACAGGAAATAGTTAAGGATTAAATATTTCATTTTTTTTAAATTTTACTGCGTTAACATACAGTGCAATATTGGTTTCTGGAGTAGAATTCGTGACTCATCACTTACATACAACACCCAGTGCTTGTCATGACAAGTGCCCTCCTTAATCTCCATCACTCCTCTAGCCCATCCCCCACCCAACTCCCTCCATCAACCCTCAGTTTGTTCTCTATCATTAAGAGTTATTTATGGCTTATTTCCCTTTCACCTTTTTTTTCTTTTCCCCCATCCCATATGTTCATCTGTTTTCTTTCTTAAAGTCCACATATGAGGGAGATTGTATGGTATTTGTCCTTCTCTGACTGACTTATTTCACTTAGTATAACACACTCTAGCTCCATCCACATCTCTGTAAATGGCAAGATTTCCTTGTTTTTTGATGGCTGAGTATTATTTCATTATGTGTGTGTATATATATTATATATATATATATACACATATATAATAAATACCTCACATCTTCTTTATCCATTCATTAGTTGATGGACATATGGGCTCTCTCCATAGTTTGGCTATTATTGATAATGCTGCTATAAACACTGATGTGCATGCACACCATTAAATCTGTATTTTTGTATCCTTTGGGTAAATACCTAGTAGTAAATCTGCTGTGTCGTAGGGTAGTTCTATTTTTAACTTTTTGAGGGACCTCCACTTCCAAAGTGGCTGCACCAGTTTGCATTCTGACCAACAGTACAAGAGGTTTCCCCTTTCTCCACAACCTCACAAACACCTGTTTTTTTTTACATTGTTAATTTTAGCCATTCTAACAGGTGTGAGGTGATATCTCATCATGGTTTAGATTTGTATTTCTCTGGTGATGAGTGATGTTGAGCATCTTTTCATGTGTCTGTTAGCCATCTGGTTGTCTTCTTTGGAAAAGTATCTATTGTGTCTTCTGCTCATTTCTTTTTTTAAAAAATATTTTATTTATTTATTTGACAGAGAGAAAGAGAGATTACAAGTAGGCAGAGAGACAGGCAGAGAGAGAAGAGGAGGCAGGCTTCCTGCTGAGCAGGCAGCCTGACATGGGTCTTGATCCCAGGACCCTGAGATCACAACCTGAGCCGAAGGCAGAGACTTTAACCCACTGAGCCACCCAGGCGCCCCTTCTGCTCATTTCTTAACTAGATGATTTGTTTTTTGGGTGTTGAGTTTGGTAAGTTCTTTATATATTTTTGGATACTAACCCTTTATCAGATATTTCATTTGCAAATATCTTCTCCCATTCTGTAGGCTGCCTTTTAGTTTTATTGAATGTTTTCTTCACTGTGCAGAAGTTTTTGTCCTGATAAAGTCCCAATAGTTCATTTTTGTTTTTGTTTCTCTTGCCTCTGGCAACATGTCTGGTAAGAAGGTGCTATGGGTGATGTCAAAGAAGTTTCTGCCTATGTTCTCCTCTGTGATTTTGATGACTTCCTGTCTCACATTTAGGTCTTTCAGTAGATGAAGTATTTCATTCTGTATGTTAAATAACTGATTTACCAAGTTCTTTCATTTCTTCAGTCCATGTTTAAAAATCTCAAAACAATGGTATATAATGGAAATACCGAATTTTCCATTATGGTAATGTAAATTATTAATTTTCACTGTCTCCTTAGTAATGCAGTTACAATTAAAACATGTCATATAACATAAGGATTTGGTCTGGGCACCACTCCAAGGATAGAATCGTTGTGAAACCACTTTTGTTTGGCCTTGATCCATGCCCTTAACACTTCTGGACCCCAGTTTCACTGGGGAAAAATAATCTTGCCCCCCTACACATATCTTAAAGTTTTTAGGAAGATGGGGTATGATCAAGGACCACCTTATTCATCTCTGCACCTTCCCCCCTAAGGGGCCTGGGCTACTACAGTGGGTATTCCACGGGTGTTCAGTGAATGCTTGAAAGGTGTGTTGAAGTAGGAAATCCATCCATCTAAAAATAAAATCAAACATCTGTAAACCTCAGGTCCCCAGTGTTCCTACCCACCATTAAGCTTTTCTTACCATCTGGAAACAGTGTTTATGCTAGTGTACTTTGTATTAAGGCTATAGATTCACAGATGAGAAAAAAAAGTACAATCCAAGAACACAGCTGTAAAAATCAACTTAATTTGACGATTTTAACAGGGGTTAAATATGAACTTTTCTTCATCCATCTTTTAATTTCAAAACAGACATAAAATCATTCAGTAAAAGCAATGAACAAGTAAAATAAACTTCAGTTTAATATCATGGCCACTTAAAGAAGACAGGGAAAAAAGTGGACAGAACAAAGAAAAGGAAGGATACAAAGCCGGAGGTAGTGTCCCCATCCCCCAGGAAGCAAAGAGGGACCTCAATGTCTAAAATTGCTTCTACAACGCCTGCCTTTAAAATATATAAGATACGTATGCACTGGGTGAAATTGTTCCAGACTTGGGGCAGGGGGTTTAAGTTCCTACCTCAGAAGCAGAACTGATCTTGAAATTACTTCTGCTAATTTTCAGTGGGGGGTTGGGTAGGGGAGAGAAACAACTTCACACGTTGGAAGGGAAGTGGAGAATTAAGACAGTCATCTTTGTGGCTATCAAGCAGGTTACTTTCAAAGATCCACTGACCATTGCTTTATGGCCATATAGGCAAAAATGGGTCCCACGGCCCAAAGAAATTGAGCTAAACGTTGAATATCCTTACATCTCTTTTTCTCCATTCTCATCCTCCAGAATTATTGTAAAACATAGGTCTCTGTTTTCACACTTCTAAAAACTTGTCATAAAGCTTTCAGGGTGATCCTCTCCTCCTTCTCTTCCCCCTCCCGCTGGAACCTGTCATTCTGCTCCCCCGCCCCCGCTTCCCCTTCCTCCTCAACCTCTCCTGTTCTCCTTCTTCCTCTTCTTCTTTCCACCCCCTCACCTTCCTCCTCATTCTCCTCTTCCTCTTCACCATAACCTTCATCTTCATAATGCAGCCCCAGATTACCTTTCCACGGTCACCTCCTCAGTTCCAAAGTCCTAGCCACCCTAGACTCTTCCCCAGTCTCTAAACATGCTACTTACATGTCTCTGTGCCTTTGTCAGTTTCATTCTTCTTTTCGTCTAGAAAATGTCTAAGCCTTCTTCAAAGGCTGGGATAGCTTGAACATCTACTCTCAACCCAAGGACCATCTGAGGAGATTTTTTAAAATAATGCCTGGGCCTCACCCCCACAGAGACCCTGATTTAATTGGTTGTCCAACCAGGGATGAGAACAACTAATTTCTCCCTTTTTGTGACCCTCTTGTCTATGTAGACTGAATCATTCCTTCACATGAGTTTCCAGAGCTTTCTCTACATATCTCCACCATACCACATAGCAGAACGTGTTGCAATTCTAGTTTGCTATTTTACTCACATATTAGACCTGAACTTTACTGAGACTGGGGTCATTTTTCATCCTTGGTATGCCATGTCAGAATCAGTGGGAGAGGTTTTCCCAATACACACCCAACCCCTAGAAAATCTGTCTGAAATCTTGAGAAATAGGTATGAGAGCAGGGTGGATGTGGAGGATGAGGTTTTTATCATTTCAATGAGTTCTTCAGTGACTCTGATTTTCAGCCTCCAACACACTCCTCCTATCCCAGCTACTGCTCTAAAAACAAGTGTGACTCCTTTTTGTCTTCCTTAGAGTTTCTTTTGCCACGAAGTCCTGTCCTTTGTCCACAACGGCTCCCAAAGGCACACCATTCCCATGTTTGCAGGGCTTGGTGCACCATAAGAATCGTCTCTCTCAAGTGTTTGTTCCTGTCATACCCCTCCTCAGAAACTTGCATAAGCTTCTGTTTCTTGAGTCAAATTTAAACTAATCATTGGCTTTGACATTTTCCACTAACTTATTCAAGTCCTCTCTCTTTCCACCACCAGGGCTTATTGTACCCTCAAATTAGCAAAATACCATTCTCCCTCCTGCCCCTACAGCTCTTCAGATTCATTCTTCCACCGAAAAAAAAAAAAGGCTGCTTTCCTTTCCTATCCACCAAGCCACACCACAGGTTCTTTAAGCAAAAACAAAAACAAAAACAAACAAACAAAAAACCCCCCAAAATTTGTTTTGAAATCACTGCTTAAGTTTCTGTAAAGCCTCTCCTTACCACTTCTAACATTGCTATGGGTTTGTTTGGGGTTTTTTTGTAATCACAGAGTATGCATCTTGTTATTTTTCTTGGTGTATTTTGCATTTTATTTTAGTTTGTTTCTTTTTTTGGTTCAAGGGAACAAATAGAGGTATGAAACCAGGAGACTTTCCTTGCTGTTTTTCTCAGAACTTTCATGTGGTGGGGCGCCTCTTTGCCCCTACCTGTGAAATGGAGACAATCACTGTAACCTTCTCCTGCTTACCTGAACTCAGTGTTGGAGGGCCACAGAAGATAAAGCCCATAGAATATGCTCTGTGGGTTCTAAACTGGCTTCTAAATGAAAGACCGCTAATGCTGTTATTATTTCCTGTCAACTAACTTCACTGCAATGGTTCTGCACACAGCTCTATACCAATGAAATCCTTACTTGGAAGCATGTTAAGCTATTTTGCAGGAACGAGGGTACAAAATGTTTATGCTCTACCTTTATCTCATTATTATTCTACTGGTGTTTATTTAGTTCCATGTTTCCAACAAGCTTTAAGTTATTTGCAGGTTCTTTATGAGTCCTTCTGAAACTAAGTTTAAATGTTAGCTGCGGAAGCCACATGAAGCCGTAGCAAGGCACGGGATGTAGGGCATGGTCTCTCAGAAAGGCAAGTGTGTTGAGGGAATAAGAGTCCAGAATACGTACTCCATTCTCCTTGGGCTCTTTCTCAGCAGCAGTTCTGCTTCTGAAGCAACTTAGGAGTCCCAAAAAGAAAAACACCGCAGGCATTAGCCAGCCTCCCACCCCCATCGTTCCTTCAGCTCTGCCTTAAGCAAGTCACAATAATATTTGGAATTGGCAAAGCAACTTCTTTCCAGGGCGTTCCCAGCACTAATACATTCCCTCATTAATGCACACAGCACTCCTGTGGAGGAGGTGGGTGGCAAGCAATTTCAAATCCTTTTCTTCTATACCTACCAAAGAGTCTTTGCTTTCAATAGCTGACACAAATGAGTGAACCATTTTGGTTATAAGATTATGATTCGCCCATCACCCCCCATTAACACTATTAAAACAACCTTTGTCCTTCTTAAAATCTGTGCAGCCAAGTGTGTGCAGAGTTTAAAAAGAACATAAAGACTGTCCCAGACATCTGTGTGTGAGACCAGGCATTAGATACGAAGTCTTTTGTCTGGCTTTGGAAAACTCCTACAGGACAAATAGGATTAAATGTGACGCTTCTCTTTCTCTGGTCTGACAGCCCCCTAAACCTTGCCCTTTTACACAAATTTTATCCTTACACGCAGCCCTCTAAATATCTGCCTTCACCATCATGGTGAACATCTAGAAACTCCTCTGTCTTCTTCAGCCTCCTGTCCCACCCGGGCAAGGATAAATTGCTTCCATAATATAAGAGAGGGCAAACAACCTGGAAGTCCAAGTACCAAACTTGGAGCATTCCTAGGATCCCCATTTCTGTATCCATGCTGGAGGCCCAGAGCCTTCACGCTGCTCTTCCCAGAATTTCCTCCATGACAACTCATCTGGGCCATCCTTAGAGCAAGTGTCATCCACCTGTTATGAACTTTTTCTAAATCCTCCATCACAATGTCTACTCTGCTAAATAAATGGATTTACTAATGGCCAGTTTAAAGCTCACTACATGGCAGAATAGACTGGGGGGTGGGAACCAGCATTTCCAAATACCTACTATATGCCAAGCACTGTGTCAGGTAATATAATATCATTTCATTTTCACAATAGCCCAGGAAGGAGATGTTCCTATCCCTGGTTTGTGTTTCACTCACCAAAATCACAGTGGCTTAACAAAACAAGGATTTAGTCCTCACTTTTAAAGCATATTAATCATCCTCTTCTTCATATGGTCATTCAGGCATCCAGTTAACGGAGGCACTGCCATTTTGTGGCTGTGTCGTCTGGATGCTAGGGTCCTCTTGGTCACCACAGCAGAAGACAGCCTGGAGAGTATGGACTTCATTGCTTTAGTAGAATCACTTGTGGTCATATTCACCAGCTATACTCACATGGCCACACCTAACTCACTGCAATGGGACAAGGAGATGCGTGAAAATAGATAGAATGTACCATGAGTAGCTGTGGTCATACCAGGATAGTAGAAATGTAAATATCAATAGCTACACTTCTGTGTTCGATAAATACACATATTATTAATGTTCACATAAAAGCCCACCACATGACTGTGACATACCTTATCCATTGAGACCTCTGTTTGGGGACATCTAAATTGTTTTTCATCAGTAACGTCCTTTGTGTGTCCTTTTCATCAGTGATTGTCATAAGTGATAATAACACTTATCACATGCAGGCACTGTAGATGGGGGACCAAGAGGGTATTCACAGATTCAGAGGGGAAGTCAGACATTCAGAAATAAATGGCATTGGGGAAAAAAAGGCAGATTCAGATGGATGGAACAAGAAAACCACCAAGTACTTTGGGATTACAGAGAAGGAAATCATTTCCTTCAAGGCACTGGGGAAGGACTCAGAGGGGATTTATCCATTTCATTTAAAGACTAAAGACTTAACATAGTATCAGGGTTGTGAGATTGAGACCTGCATTGAGCTTCAAGCTGGGTGTAGAACCTGCTTCAGATTTTCTTTCTCCCTCTCCCTTTGTCCCTCCCCTCATTCTCCCCCTCAAATAAATAATATCTTTAAAAACAAATAAAGACCAAAGACTTCAATTAAAGACTTTAAAGATTGATAAATATTTCCTAAGAGGTAAAGAACAAGGAGGGAAGGTGTATGTGTCGGGGGTAAAGGACCTCAGCCAAAAAAGCTCAGAAGGTGTTCAGGGCATCATAAGCCCTCTCCTGTATAGTTTAGGTAAAGATGCAAGAGAGGAAGTCTGAGGAGATGACACCAGAAAATGTGCTGGATTCAGACAGAACTGGAGGTTTGTGAGCACCATCTTGGAAGTGTGAGTATTCTGGGGAGATGGGGGAGCCGCCCACAGAGGGTCTCTGAGCACTGGGATGCTATGGGAGGTCTATCTAGATTCTCCTAGAGACAGCCCCCAATAGAATATTAATTAATCATTTTTTTTATTTTCCTCCCTTTGGGAATTCCTAGTCTTCATGAACATATTTATTTTGCTTCTATCCTGGGGTTTGTAATCAAACATGAATTTAATCTGTCTAAACACACATACCACAGAAACAAACTTTTCATTTTATCCAAAGAAGTCTGTAATCAGGCATTTACACTCTTTCAGCTTTTTTGGGTATTTCTTGTTATCTTCTTTGAAATAAAAATTCTTGTAAAATATTGCAACTTCAGAATAAAGATGAAGGAATAAAACCCCATACTGTAGTTTTGTTCTACCATACTGAATTTAGTTGTGCTGAATTTTGACCCCCTGTTATGACTAAAGGCCAGTTTACCACCTACTTGCTGTGTGCTTTTGCCAAGTTACCTAGTCTCTCTGTGCTTTAGTTTCCTAATTTAGTAAAAAACAATATGAATTGAATTATTTGTTCCTTCCTTGATGAAATACCTCATACAGGCTAGGAAATGTACCAATCATAGGTGACCTTAGTAAAAGTGTTTCATCTTCTTCCAATGAAAGGAGGCAGGGAAGGAAATTAATGCATATAAATTGCATACTTACCGTGTTCCAGCACATCTGCTTGAGGTTGCACTTGTGCTGTGTCAATTCTGACATGACTCCCACGAGACAGGTGTTCCCTGTTCCACAGTGAGCAAGCCCAGGGTCATCACAGTCACTTGCACAGTGGCATTCAGCTGGTGAATTACAGACTCAAATTGGAAAGGTGCAGACTGTTGGACCCCAAATTTATCTGAGAAATTACTCATTCTTACCACAAATGGATACCAAGAGGCCTAGCCAAGGCAAAGCAAAGAAGAACACCGTGTAGAAAACAGGAGCTTCTGCTCCCAGTGCCTCGTGTCATGTGGAGTAGAACTGGCTTGGGGTTTGGGGTCCAACAGTCTGCACCAAACAAGCTGAGGGTTATGGAGGGGAGGAGGTGGGGGGATGGGTAAGCCTGGTGGTGGATATTAAGGAGGGCACATATTGCGTGGAGCACTGGGTGTGGTGCATAAACAATGAATCTTGGAACGCCGAAAAAATAAAATAAAATTTAAAAAATAAGTAATTTCTTGGCTCTCCTTACATACTTTTCTGGATCATATTCAGCTGTGATGGATCAGTCCCACAATTTGGGGTTCCAGGATACGTCCCAGCCTCCAGATGCCCCTTGTCCACCAGGCCAGACTTGCTGCATTCACTGACATCATTGTGTCTGGAGGATTCCTCTGAATCACCGTTTGGTCACTCCCTCTTAATTGCTGACAATTACCCAAGTTCCTGGTCCTACAATAAGCAAGGAAAAGGGTACCATTTTCTAAGACATTTGTGTTTAGTGTTGCTGGCAGCTTTGTAAACTTATTAGTGCTCTGCATACTATATAATTAAGATCAAATTATCTGAGAGTTTAAAATAGTGCCTGCTGCTATTGTGCTGCTGACAATGCTAAGGAAAAAATATTTACCCTTTCTTTTTTAAAGATATGCAGTGTACCTCTCTCCCCCTTTACTCTGAAATTCTCATCCTCAAAAGGGGCCACAGGACTAAGGTCACCAGAAAGGATGGAAAGGGCTCACTAGGCTCAAACCCTCTGCTTTAGAATGTTGCCACATCAGAGGCATGGGGACACATTCTAAGACATCTGCAGTGGTAACTTCTAGAAGGAACCTGCAGTACGAGGCAGATGAGAATAAACAGGAGTCTGGAAGGGGAACTCACACGAAGGCTGGGGCTCAGAAACTAGGCCCGTGCCATGGTGAAACTAGACCAAAAATGGCTCAAGGCTGATACTTCAGGAGGAGAGTACCCAGCTGTGTAAGTTACCTCGTGCCATGAGCAAACAGATAAACCCAAGAATACATGCAGTATGGGAGCCTAAAGAGAAAAATGAGACAGAGAAGGGGAAATCCAGGCCCATGCATGAAGCGCTCACTCCAAGATGTGGTTCTGGGCTCCTCCCCATTGGCTGAAAGTCTAGTGTGGGGGAGGGAGAACAGAAGGGCAAGGAAGATGTGCTAGTGCAGTAAGCAATGAACACCTACAGGCAGTCGGTGCCCAGGGTGCAATGGGTGAGGGGGAGAGTAGCATGGGTCAGCAGGGATGTGGAGCCAATGGGAGTCTTGAGGACTACTGGGAGCTAGCCAGACAGAGGGGAAAGGGCACCCTAGGGAGAAACAAAAGCTCAATCAAAGCCTAAGAGGAAGCAGATAGCAGATCAGCGAGTAGTGCCGCTAAATGTGAGGACTTTCCCAGCACCATCTATTGAAGAGACTGTCTTTTTTTCATTGGGTATTTTTTTCCTGCTTTGTTGAAGATTTTTTGACCATATGAGGGTCCATAGCTGGGCTCTCTATTCTGTCCCATTGGTCTATGTGTCTGTTTTTGTGCCAGTACCTTACTGTCTTGGTGATCACAGCTTTGTAATGGAGCTTAAAGTCTGGAATTGTGATGCCCTCAGCTTGGTTTTTCTTTTTCAACATTTCCTTGGCAATTTGGGGTCTTTTCTGTTTCCATACAAATTTTAGGATTGTTTGTTTCAGCACTTTGAAAAACGCATTTGGTATTTTGGTTGGGATGGCATTAAAAGTATAGATTTCTTTGGGCAGCATAGATATTTTAACAATGTTTATTCTTCCAATCCATGAGTATGGAATGTTTTTCCATATTTTTGTGTCTTCTTCTATTTCTTTCATGAGTGTTCTGTAGTTCCTAGAGTATAAATCTTTTACCTCTTTGGTTAGGTTTATTCCAAGGCATCTTATGGTTTCTGGTGCTATTGTAAATGGAATCAATTCCCTAATTTCTCTTTCTATGGTTACATTGTTGGTGTATAAGAAAGCAACTCATCTGTACACTGATCTTTGTATCCTGCCACATTACTGAATTGCTGTATGAGCTCTAGCAATTTGGGGGTGGAGTCTTTTGAGTTTTCCACATGAAGTATCATGTCATCTGTGAAGAGAAAGTTTGACTTCTCCTTTGCCAATTTGAATACATTTTATTTCTTTTTGTTGTCTGATTGCTGTTGCTAGGACTTCTAGTACTATGTCGAACAACAGTGACAAGAGTGGGCATCCTTGTCGTGTTCCTGATCTTAAGGGAAAGGCTCTCAGCTTTTCCTCATTGAGAATAATACGCGCTGTGGGTTTTTCATAGATGAATTTTATGAAATTGAGGAATGTTCCCTCTATCTTTATACTCTGAAGAGTTTTAATCCAGAAAGGATGCTGTATTTTGTCAAATGTTTTTTCTGTATCAGTTGAGAGAACCATGTAGTTCTTCTCTCTCCTCTTATTAATATGTTCTATCACACTGATTGATTTATGAATATTGAACCACCCTTGCATCCCAGGAATAAATCCCACCTGGTCCTGGTGGATAATCCTTTTAATGTGCTGTTGGATCTTATTAGCTAGGATCTTGTTGAGAATTTTGACATCCATATTCATCAAGGATATTGGTCTGAAATTCTCCTTTTTGATGGCGTCTTTGCCTGGTTTTGGGATCAAGGTAATGCTGGCTTCATAGAAAGAGTCTGGAAGTTTTCCTTCTGTTTCTACTTTTTTAACAGCTTCAGGAAAATAAGTATTATTTGTTCTTTGAATGTTTGGTACAATTCCCCGGAGAACCCATCAGGTCCTAGAGTTTTGTTTTTTGGGAGATTTTTTGATCACTGTTTCAATCTTGTTACTGGTTATTGGTCTATTCAGCTTGTCAATTTCTTCCTGTTTCAGTCTATACACAGAAAAATGAAACTCAGCCATTCTCTTACACCATACATAAAGGTAAACTTGAAATGAATGAAAGACTTCAACATGAGGCAGGAATCTATCAAAATCCTAGAGGAGAACATAGGCAGTAACCTCNGGCCATTCTCTTACACCATACATAAAGGTAAACTTGAAATGAATGGAAGACTTCAACATGAGGCAGGAATCTATCAAAATCCTAGAGGAGAACATAGGCAGTAACCTCTTCAACATTAGCCACAGCAAATTCTTTCAAGACATGTCTCCAAAGGCAAGGGAAACAAAAGTTAAAATGAATTTCTGGGATTTCATCAAAATAAAAAGCTTCTGCACAGCAAAGGAAGTGGTCAACAAAACAAAGAGGCAACCCACGGAATGGGAGAAGATACTTGCAAATGACACTACAGACAAAGGGCTGATATCCAAGATCTATAAAGAACTTTTCAAACTCAACACCCAAAAAACAAATAATCAAGTCAAAAAATGGGCAGAAGACATGAACAGACACTTCCCCAAAGACATACAAATGGCTAACAAACACATGAAAAAAATGTTCATCATCAATAACCATCAGGGAAAATCAAATCAAAATCATATTGAAATACCACCCTATACCAGTTAGAATGGCAAAATTGACAAGGAAAGAAACAACAAATGTTGGAGAGGCTGTGGAGATAGGTGAACCATCTTATACTGTTGGTGGAAATGCAAGTAGGTACAGCCACTTTGGAAAACAGTGTGGAGGTTCCTCAAAAAATTAAAAAGAGAGGGGTGCCTGGGTGGCTCAGTGGGTTAAAGCCTCTGCCTTCAGTTCAGGTCATGATCTCAGGTTCCTGGGATCGAGCCCCGCATCGGGCTCCCTGCTCGGCGGGGAGCCTGCTTCCTCCTCTCTCTCTGCCTGCCTCTCTGCCTATTTGTGATCTCTCTCTGCCTGTCAAGTAAATAAATGAAATCTTTTTTTAAAAAAATTAAAAACAGAGCTACCCAATGACCCAGCAATTGCACTACTGGGTATTTACCACAAAGATACAGATATAGTGAAAAGAAAGGCCATATGCACCCCAATGTTCATAGCAGCAATATCCAGCAATAGCTAAAGTATGGAAAGAGCAGAGATGCCCTTCAACAGATGAATGGATAAAGAAGATGTGGTCCATATATACAATGGAATATTATTCAGCAATCAGGATGAATACTCAACTTTTGCATCAACATGGATGGGACTGGAGGAGATTATGCTAAGTGAAATAAGTCAGAGAAAGTCAATTATCATATGGTTTCATTTATTTGTGGAACATAAGGAATAGCATGAAGGACATTAGGAGAAGGAAGAGAAAAATGAAGGGGGGGAAATCAGAGCGGGAGACAAACCATGAAAGACTATGGATTCCGAGAAACAAACTGAGGGTTTTAGAGGGGAGGGGGGTGGGGGATGGGTGAGCCCAGTGATGGGTATTAAGGAGGGCACGTATTGCATGGAGCACTGGGTGTTATATGCAAACAATGAATCATGGAACACTACATCAAAAACTAATGATGTACTGTATGGTGACTAACATAACATAATTTTAAAAAAGAAAGATAAATAAATAAACACCATACATACCAAATAAACACAAACAAATAAATAAATAAATGTGAGGACTTACATGGCCCCAGAAGCAAAGGTAAAAATTCTTACTGATTTTTTTTATTTGCCCCAGGGGAACAGGTCTGTGAGCAGAAGAGAAATATGAGCAGATTTTTATCAAAAAACAACTCATACTGGTTGTAAGGGAATGACTTGGAGGGTGAGAGAAAAGATCAATGAGAATAGTGATTCTCTAAGTGTGGTTCTTCGGCCAGCAGGGTCACCTAGAGCTTGCTAGAAATGCCACTTCCTGCCCCTGGTGAATCAGAAACTCTTAGCGGTGGAACCCAGCACTGCAAGTTTTAGCAAGCCCTCTAGGTAAGACTGATGCATGCTCAAGATCTAAAGGAGGCCACTGCAGTGAACCAGGTGAATAAAGATCCAGGTGAACAATGGACCAAGGCAATGGTGATAAGAATACAGAAAAGGCAACAGATTCAGAAGATATGTGGGTGGAATCCCTTTGTACCTCTCTCATTACATTTTTCCACTTTCTACAGTGTCTTATCCCCTCCCTCTGTGCCTTGGGTCCCTAAGTGTCTTGGGCCGAGACCCCATGTACCCCCAAACTCTTGTAGCCCCATGAATGGCCCCACCTGAACACTCAGGTGGAGCTCAGGTGAGGGTTAGGCAAGCAACACTGTATTGCCTTCAGTCACGACTGGTCCTGGACCGAGGGGTGGACTGACCCCATGAAGGGACTACAGAGCCCTCACAGGGGCAGGGAAGCCTTAAGAGATACAGCTATGCTCACAGCAACCCAGACCTCCCAGGGCAGCTAGCAAAAGAGGCAGAGGAGAGGAAACCAAGGAAGAAGTGGGAAAGCGAAGGGTTGCTGAAGAAGGAAGAGTGATGAAATGGAGGGAGGCAGGCAGGTGTCAGAAAGGAGGAAGAGAAGAAGGAAAAGAAAGATGAGTTTGGGGAAGGTAGATGGATTTGAACATTAGCTCCCCTCCCTCTTCTAGTCTTAGCACTTCCACTTCTGGCCAGAGTTGTTCCTTGTACTTGAGGTGTGGCCCATGCTGTCCTCCATGGGAGTGGTTCTTCCTCGTGCCTCCACACCTGCAGGATGCCACTGCAGGTCAACAGGCCCCACATGCACGATCTGGGAACCAGGCACCCGGCCAGCGTGATAGAGCCTCCTCCTTCCTGCATTCTCTCTGCCTACTATACAGCCTCCACGATCTATGAGGCTGTCTCAACAATATTTTAGGAAGACATTATGTCATTGTGATGAAGAACATGGCCTCAAATTCGTGAGTTCATACTCTTGTTCTGCCGTCTACTGGCACCTAGAATAGTGCCTAGCATATGGTGGTGTGGTAATGATTAAGTCAACTCATGGCTGAGTACTAGTTGTGAAAACTTGAGCAAGTGAATAATTATGAGCCTTAGTTTCCTCACCTGTGAAATGGGGATAATAATAGTACCTATTACATAGGGTTGTTGGGAGGATGAAGTATATCAAGTGTGTATCAGGAGCCAGTTACTCGCAGGTGGTGGAAAGGATTTTCTGCCCTGGGGGTGGAATAGAATAGCATTTCCATCACCCACTACAGCATTGCTTCTCAGTGTGAGGTCAGAACCACCTTCCTCCAAACCATCTGGGATAGGGCTGAGTATCTAAAGGCGTCAGAAAGGGAGATTTCTTGGCCCTACTCCAAACCTACTAAAAAGGAATCTTCAGGCGTGAAGCCTAGAACCCTGAATTTCTATAAGCTCCCAAAGTGATTGCCAGCCCACGCTAATGTTTAAGAGCTCTATCTTAAGGCTTCAGTTTACAAATTAAAATTCAGAGTCAATACATGAACACTTCATAATTGAGGACATTGACTTCAGGGTGAACCTTTCCAGAGCTAAATTTATGATGTAATGAAAGATCAAACATTCTGTAATGGAGTAACAAATGTGTTACCTTAATACCTGGCATCTGAATCCCTCTTAGAGAGGGAACTGCCCTTGATAAATCTGTTGATAAGTCTGTTGGTACTAGACACTCATGACATGGATTAGCCTTGCTGAGGCCAGAAAAAGTAATTCCTGAACTTTTCTGCATTTAAAATGAATAAGAGAAAAAGAAAATAAGAAGAGTGGGCTGAGCTACAGAGAAACAGAGAGGGAGGCTGCAACCATGGTTTGGAAATAACTTAGGGACTTTTGGGGAACTGGACGACATAAACTTGGATTTCAACTTATTTGCATTCTTCAAACTTAAAAACACAGTCTTCCCAAGCCCACGGCAAGGGGTTCTATGTTCACGATGTTAAGTGCAAGTACATTTGCATCCTTACCCTAACAAAGAACTGTGTAGGAAAGTGGTATGAACTTCATGCAGGCTTTATTCATTGACTTTCCTTTCTTCCTCCTCCTCTCATCCAACTCTCAGCTGAGTGAATTGCCAAATCCACTTGACTTCTTAGTTGGGTGATGTTGGTCAAACCCATCCCTTCTTTTCCATTTCCATTGTTGTCACTCTATTTCAGAACTTTTCCCACTGATTGTTTCTGAGCTTCATTGGATCTCCATATCAGGAAAAATGCATCATGATTCTCACCCCACACCAAACAAAACAACCATTCCTGATAGATTATATCTCTAAGCAGGAAAAGTAAGGCAACACAGATTTTAGAAAAAAGATGAGAATATCTTCATGACCTTGGAGTAGATAAAGATTTTTTTAAACAGGGTGCAAAAAGTAATAACCACAAAGTGGAAGAATAGATAAATTGTTTTACATTAAAATTAAGTTTTTCTGGTCGTCAAACATGACCATTAAGAGAGTTGAAGGTGACCTATAGAATGGGAGGACATATCTAATAAAAATTCTTATTGAGACTATGTAAAAAAAACTTAAAGATTTGAAACATGAAAAAAAAACCTCCTGCAAATCTCTGAGAACGAGGAATATCTCTCAATAGAAAAATTGACAAAAGGCATGAATAATCACTTCAAACAAGGACATCTGAATGGCCAATAAACCTAAGAAAAGGTGAACAATGCATTTGTCATTAGGGAAATGCAAATTAAGACTGAAATGAAATACCACCTCATGCCAACCAGAATGGCTCAAATGAAAAAGATAGAACATACCTACTATTGAAGAAGACATAGAACTTGAATTCTCATAGATTGTTGATAGAAGTGTGTTTCACAGTCTTTGTGAAGTTAAACATATGCTAACTCTATGACCCAGCATTTCCACTTTTCAGTGTATACCCCACATAGTAATGTACCTGTGATCACCGGAAGACCTTTAAATGAATGTTCACAGCAGCACTATTCATAGTAGCCAAACACTGGAACACAGTAGAATAGCTATTTTACTCTAGGGACTACTATATAGCAATGAGAATGAACACATATAGCCATATAACTACATGGATAATTCTCATGAGCATAAGGTTTAGTGACAAGAAGCCAGATGTAAATAAGTACATACTATATGATTTCATTTATGCAAAGTTTAAAGACAGGTCAAACTATGCTCTGTTGTTAAAAGTTATAAGAGTATGTTCTCAAGTGTTCAGTGACTGGGAGAGAGCATAATGAGGGTTTCCAGGGTGCCAGTAATATTCTGTTTCTTGATCCTGGTATAGGTTACATGAGTGTGCGTTTTCGTGAAAATTTATTCAGCTGAACATTCATGATTTTTGTCTGATTTACGTATGTTTCAATAAAAAGTTAAAAAGTCAACAAGATAATAAAACAAAAAAGCAAAAAAATAAACAAACAAAACTCCTCAAAAGAGAACCCAGGGTCCTACTTGAGCATATTGAATTAAACCTTTTGGGGTGGTAGGGTCACATTGTAACCAACCCCCAAAATGACTCCCTCCAATTCTCACTTCCTGGTATTCACAGTTTTCTGTGGCCATCTCACACACTGAACAGACCTGCCCTGTGTAACCAGTAGGACGTTGTGGAATAATGCAATGTGACTTGTGAATCTAGATCATCTATGCCATTTCAGCTTGTACCTTGCTCTCTCTCCCAGATCTCTCTGGGGGAAAGAGACCACTTTGTGAGGATACTTGGCTTGTTTGTGGGAAGGTCCAGGCAGTGATTCACTGAGGCCTTCTGCCAGTAGCAGAACCAACCTGCCGGCATGTGAATGAACCCTCTTGGAAATGTATCCATTAGCCTTAGTCAAGCCTTCAGATGATTATAGCCCTGGCCAACATCTTGACTGCAGTCACGTGAGAGAGACCCCAATACCACTACCACCTCAGTAAGCTGCTCCCCAATTCCAGCCCCACCCAGAGTGGTTTGACATAATACATGTTTATTGTTAGAAGCTGCAAGTTTTAGAATAATTTGCTAAGAAGCAACAGATAATCAATACAGGCCAAGATGAACATATTGTTTTATACAGAAAAATAAAATATTTATTTATAAATTACCTGACACAGCTAAATAAGATTTTTCTACCTTGTTTGGCTGCACTATTTTTTTTTCTTTTCTTTTGGTAAGAACATTTACCATGAGATTCATCCTCAACAGATTTTTAAGTGTGCAGTATTAAAAGTATTGTTATCTATAGGCATAACGTTGTACATTATATCTCTAGAAATAATTCAACTTGCAAAAATGAAAATTTTATATATGTTGATTAGCAACTCCTCATTTTCCCCTCTCCCTAATCTCTGGCAACCACCATTACATTCTTTGCTTCTGTGGGTTGGACTATTTTAGATCCTTCATGTAAGTGGAAACATGCATATTTTTAAAAACTCTTCACATCATTTAGACATACAGTCTATGGTTGAAAACCTCTTACATGACATTTTGTCCCTACCCCTAGTCTAGTACCTATCGTTTTGTATTAGTGATATTCCTTGCTGGTCTTCACTGATCAACTGTGAGTTTGTTCATTGAAGGAATGATGCTTTGTTCATTTGGATTACAATGAACTCAGAAGAGTACCTGACACACAGTAAATAGTCCACGAATATTTGTTGAACTGGAATGACATTTCCAATAATCATAGAGGGTTGGACCTACTATTGTTATCAGCTACCCAAACCTCTTCAACATAGCCTTTCAATTCAACATACATACTTACAGAGTCTACTTTGAGTCAAATACTAAACTGGTGTTAGAGGTGCAAAGAAGAGGAAGGTCAGTCCTAGTAGTCAGTACTCAGTCTAGCAGGGACAACAGTGGAAATTTCCATACTTGGTGAAGGAAACTCAGATGAAGTGATCAGTTCTGCGGGTAGGTTTGAGACACTTCCAACTAGGCTTGAGTTACCTGAGGAGTGACTTAGGAGTTTTCCAGGTAGACAAGGAGGGAAAAAACACTGAGGGAAGTTAGAATAGCCCCGTACATGAGTAGGATGACTTGAAACTGCATGCAACGTTGGAGGAGAAGGGCAGAAGATGAGAGATGAATGGTTTGGTAAGGAGGTTGGATGCATCCTGTAACTATTGGGAAGTCACCAAAGGATGAAACAAGAGAGTAACAGGACTCAGTTTGCAGTTTTGGAGAGATCACTCTGGTTGCAGTGTGGATAATGGATCATAGGGCAAAGGCAGAGATCACAGGACAACTTGGAGAGGAGGTATTGTGAAGATCCAGGTTGGGGGAGGCAAGGGCTTGACTGAAGCAAAGGCAGTGGGGATAGGAAGGTGGGGACAGGTTTGAGGGAATTTCTCCTCCTGGTAAATAAAATAAGACTGGAGTTGGAAGATTCTCTACCTACTCCTGTAGAAAGGTTGGGGAAAGGGAGATGAGAAAGAGGTATAGTATGCAGGTGATGTTTTCTTTTCTTTTCAGATTTTCTTCTTCGGAACTAGAAAAAGACAGAAAACAGAAAGAAGACAGGGGGTGGGATTCAGGAAAATATGTGGCACATATGCTAATGTCACTTGGGAAATGTAACCAGCTCACAACTTCCATCTATTATCTTAGGTGAAAATACATTTTCAGCCAAAAAGAATTATTTTAAAACATGGGTGTGAAATAAATGAGCACATAAAACCATATTGTCCAAAAGGCCTCGGCAGAATGTTTTCCTTAGATAGCAGCCTCAGGGTAACACTGCCAGCAATGCATAGTCCCACAAGAATCTGCTTGTGTCACTCAGTGATTTGCCATGGGGCTGGAGGGCGAGCTGGGGGGACAGCACAGAACACAAACACATACTCCATGGCTGTCAGGTGCTTAAGAGCATTGAACAGATATCTGATGCACCAGAATCATATATGTACATTGGAAAGCACAGGTGGGCCAGTTCCCTGCTACTGTCTGGGGAAACATGCCAGACATGCATCCAAGGGTTCTGCCCCTTTCCTTCCTGACTTCTCTTCTGCAGGATATGGAGCCTATATTGGTGTCTACTCAGAGTCCTCTGTTCACTGGCATTTGAAAGGATCTTAACTGACTCCAGGTACTAGGTTGCCTCTGAGCAAGACTCAGTCCAGCTAACCATGGATCTCTGCAGGGCTTTTGCGGTCTCTTGTGGTCTTGTCAGCCTCCTCTTTCCCTGGTGATAACCCTGCATCCTGGATGCCTGTCTCTCTCTTACAGGTTTTGGGGAAGTTACCCATCACCTCTTGGGCTCCATGTCTACCTAGCCCTGATCATAGTGATGGAGCCAGATGGCTCTTTGCAGCTATGTGGCAGTCCTTGGATTCATTCTCAAGTTGATTCCCACCCACTTTTGGTTTTGGCCAATAGACGGTGCCTGCCTCCAGGAGAAGCAGAGGAGAATGCACGGTTATGGAGCCCTGCTTTGCACCACGTGGGACTCCCTGGTGCCCCGGGGGGAACACAGGGCTGGAAGTCAAGAAAGCGTGGGTTGCTATCAGAACCCTGTCTCTTCACGTATGGGGGATCTTGGGCATGTCACACATCCTCTCTTCCCTTCTGTTCCTTCCTGCAGAAAATGAGGGCAAAATCCCTTTAAAGGAGATAATCCTTTCTAAGTATCCAACTGCAGAGGGTACAAGGCAAACATGCAATAAATGTGGGTTCCCTCCTGGGGGACACTTCACATGCTCAATGATCCCACCAAGGGGCATTACTATCTGTACTTCGCATACAAGGAAACTGATCTGGGGAGATGACATGAATTGCTCAAAACCATGGAGTGGAAAAGCCAGAATTGGACCCAGGCCTGCTAGGATCTAAACCATACCCTCCCTCTACTTTGTCCTGCCTTCCTCCATGACTTCCATCCTTCTGCTCTTCCACTTTTTTTTTTTTTTTTACCATTTTCTTCCCCTCTGCCTGTGACATTTTCAGGGCTGCTCCACTATTAGAAATAAAATCCCCACAGCCTACCAAAGAAAGGACATTCCAGGAGCCTGGGTGGCTCAGTCAGTTAAGTGTCTGCCTTTGGCTAAGGTCATAATCCCAGGGTCCCGGGATCAATTCCCACATTGGGCTGCCTGTTCAGCGGGGAGTCTGCTTGTCCCTCTGCCTCACCCCCCTGCTCATGCTTTTGCTCGAGCAAAATAAATAAATAAAATATTTCTCTCTCAAAAATAAATAAATAAAATCTTTTAAAAAAGAAAAGACATTCTAGTAGACATTACAATGTAAACAAACTTTGAGGGCATTATGCCAAACGAAAGAAGCCAGTCCCCAAAAGGATAAATACTTACATGAGGTTCTTGGAGTGGTCAGGTTCATAGACACAGAAAGTAGAATGGGGGTCACCAATAGTTAGATAGAGGAGTGGATGGGGACTTAGTTTTAATGGAGACAGAGTTTCAGCTTGGTAAGATAAAGAGTTCTGTGATGGATGATGATAACGGTCACACAACAATGTGAACGTGCTTAGTGACAGTGAACTGTACAGTTAAAAATGATTAAAATGGTAAATTCTGTCTTGTGTATATTTAACCACAATAAATAAATAAAATAAAAACAAACACAGTAAAATTCCTATGGCCTGATTTACCATTTCTCTCCTTTTCTCCAAACTCCTAAAAGGAATACTCAAAATTTACATTTCCTTTCCTCAAGTCCTTGCTACTTCATGCCTTGGGGATCAGGGTTTACTCACCCCTCTGCCGTGACCCCTTTCCTGGAGGGTGGTCCATGAGCCCTCGTCTTCCCTCACTGCTGGCATACCAGGCCCCGGGCATCAGCACCCTGTTGCTGGCCTCTGGGACACTGTCCTCTATGTCTCCGACCAGCCCTTGGCCTCCTCACCTCCTATGGGTTTCCTCTGAGCGTGCCTCCCTGTCCTCAGCCCCTGGTCCTCCCTCCTGATGTGATCTCGTGCATCCCCCTTCCCCCATCTGATCTTCACCTCCGACATACCTCTTGGCTTCAGATCAGCCTTTAATGCCATGTGAAGGCCAACTCTGTCGAGACATCCTGCCAACAGATACAGCTCGCGATCAGGAGCAAACATCATTGTCCTGAATATTGCCTGCTTCCTGTTTCCGTGAGGGGTTCCACCAGGTCCCCCAGCATTGGGCTTATAGCCTTGGGTCCTCCTGGACCTCCTCAGGCTCCAGTACTCTTGTCCAAGCAGACATTGTCCTTGGCCAGCCTTCCCGGAGAGTCTCCTTCTCATTTTCTTTCCTGGGTTAGGCTGGCTTCCTGAGGTTGCTGCAACGAAGTCCCACAGACTGGGTGGATCAAACAACAGAAATCTTTTCCCTCAGCATTCTGGAAGCTGGAAGTCTGAAAACAAGGCGTCCATGGAGCTGGTTTCTTTTGAGGCCAATTTCCCTGGCTTGTAGATGGCCATCTTCTCCTTGTGTCCTCACATGGCCTTCCCTCTGTGTGTGTCTATGTCCTAATGCCCTCTTCTTACAGAACACCTGTCAGATTGGCTAGTCCACTCACATGACCTCATTTTAACTTAAGGACCCCATTAAAGACCCTACCTCCAAATACAGTCGCACTCTGAACTATGGGGGTTAGGACTTCAGCATAGGAATTGTGGGGGGGTGTCACAATTCAGGCCATAACACATGCTTCTGTGGCGGCCTCCTGCCTTCTCTCCCCACCACCTTCCCCAAAGCCACAGGCCATCGTCATGCTGCCTCTGCTACAGTCTTCCTCAACCACTGTGGTGAGCACACTGCCTTCCCACTCAACACCTCACAGAAATATTTCTGACACCTTGGCTTGGCACCCAAGGCCCTCCTCATTGTGGCTACAAACAGCCTGTCTCTTGCTCCACCACCACCAGCTCTGCTCTCTGACCAAGCCAAGCAGCCATGATGGCGTAGACATGCTTGTGCTTCCAGCCACTCGCCTTCGCCCAGCTGTGTTCTCAGTCAGGAATATTCTACCCTCATCTCTGTCTTCTCAAAACCTACCCAGTTTTCTGGGCCTGCACAAATACCACTGCCTTCCCTGAAACACCATAATCCTTTATCTGTGCCACGAACAGCCCTTCTCCTCGTCTACTTCTACCAGGGGCACATTTTGTCCCAGGGGTCTCCTGGGGTCCTGAGCCAGGTGGGAAAGCTCACAATATTTTTCCTCACTTCCCCCTTGCAGGGTCACTGCAAGCTGGCTGAGTCCTTCAACCAGAAGCACCCAGCTCGTGTCAGTTCTTGTCTCCACACACTCCTGTCTGTCTCCAGGTTCTGGTAACCATTCCCTGCCCTGGCCCCCTTCAACTCAACGGATGGCCAGCAGGCCAGCTGGTACTGGACCTTGAGTACTTCCCTGGGCCATATCTTTGCAAATAGTCCCTCCATTAAACACTCCTCGATCAGTCGAACCTGACTATGCCATCTGTTTCCCCCTGGGACGTGGGCAGATATGCCATTTTCACCCAGGCTTAACGATTGCCGATCAACCTGCTTCTTTTCAAAAATCTGCATTGCAATACTGATGTGTGCTGTTCTTAAGGGGCTGAAAATACAGGAAAATGCAGCGTGGCCTCCATGAGGGCCACAGGCTGGCAGGGGAAGCTGGCGGTCATGTCCTTGGACAATAGGTCTGTGTGGGATGAGAACATAGGGCACAGTGGTGAGAGAACAGGCACTGGATTAGAGTGACTCAATTTGACCCTGGCACTGCCCCCTACCAATGGATGTGTCTTTGGCAAGTTTTTTAAGCCTCACTTTCCTCATCTGCAAAGTGGAGGTAATAATAGCAGTTACTTCATGGGCTATAATGATAATTATACCACAATTTCTCAGGACATCTTGGGACATAGCAAACATTACATAACTACTACCCCTTAGGTAAACATAGGGTGCCATGGAACCAACAAGGAAGATGAGTTACTCCAGCAAATGAGGTTGGGATCCCGAGATTTGTTTCTTACCTGTTCCTTTGGTCTTATCTGCAGGACTAGGTACCTTGGAAACTATCAGCTCTGGCTTCTCTGGTAGAGGAACCCCACTGGAGAGAAAGACTTCACTGAACATCCCAGGACAGACTTTTCTCTTTCAATTTTCCAGAACATCAAGTCTAGAAAGGATGATGTCTTTTATAGAGGTGAGTCTTTTAAAAATTATTTACTCCATTTCATTAATGGATTATATTTTTAGAGCAGGTTTAGGTTCATAGCAAAATTAATTAAAAGGTACAGAGATTTCCCATATACCCCTGTACTCACACATACATAACTTCCCTCATTATCAACATCCCCACCAGAGTGGCACTTTGTTACAATTGATGAACCTGCACTGACACACCATTATCACCCAGAGTCCATAGTTTACATCAGGGTTCACTTTTGGTTTATGGGTCTAGACAAATTTGTAGGGCCATGTATCTATCCTGAGAGTATCATACAGAATAATTTCACTGTCCTAAAAATCCTCTGTGTTCCACCTATCTATCCTTCCTTTCCCTCTAAGTCCTGGCAATCACTGATCTTACTTTCTCTTTAGTTTTGCCTTTTCCAGAATGTCATACAGTTGGAATCATACAGTACGTAGCCTTTTCATATTGGCTTCTCTCACTCAATAATAGGCATTTAAGTTCCTCCCTCTCTTCTCATGGCTTGATATCTCATTTATTTTTAGCCCTGGATAATATTCTATCATACAGACATACCACATTTTATCCATTCACCTACTGAAGGACAACTTGGTTGCCTCTAAGTTTTGGCAATTATGAATAAAACTGCTGCTCAAGGTAAATCTTGGTGGAATTAGCCAAGTGAAGAATGGGGTGCAGGGTGAACCAGCAGAGGGAAGAGGCTGAGCAAAAGAGAGAGCATAATAAATGGGGGGGGGACTGAAGAAGCCTGAGTGGTTCAGGCATCACCAGAGCAGATCAGAGAGGAAAGTGTGTGTGCTTAGAGCAAGTGTGAGGGCTGCTTCACTGTCCTACCACGTCTCGGCAGGGCCAGAGCTCCCAAGGGCTCTGTGTACTTCCTCTGTGCGTTGGTCAGCTCTTCTTTGCACCTTCTCCGCACTATGATGTAGATGGAATTTTGATAGCCTGCTCTACCCCACACTTCCTCCAAGATAAAAAGTGGGCATTGGCTTTCTACAAGGAGACACCGCAGCAGGAAATGGTGACTTGACCTGACAAAAAAACATGGAGAAAAGTGCAGGAGACCCAACTTGGAAGCCAGAGGACTACTGGCACTTTCTAAGTCCTTCTCTCCTTGTCTTCCTGTCGAGTTACCTTTTGCTCCTCTTCCCCCAGGTAGATGGTTTAACTTGCTTTATCATGTTTTTAAGCCGATGGTGAATGTGGCTGAACTAGTTCACAAGTATTTGGGGACTGCCATGGACTAAATTGTGTCCTTTTCCACCCACCCCACCAAGTTCATAGGTCAAAGCCACAACCCACAGTGTAACTGTATTTGGAGATAGGACCATTAGGGAAGTAGTAAAGGTTAAATGAGGTCATAAGGATGGGGCCCTAATCCTATAGGGCCGGTGTCCTTACAAGAGGAAGAGGAAGCACTGGCTCACTCTCTCTCTTCAGGCAGACACAGATGAAAGGCCATACGAGGACAGAGCAAGAAGGAGGCCATCTGTAAGCCAGGAAGAGCTCTCTGAGGAACAGAATCAGCCAGCATCTTAATCTGGGACTTTCAGTCTCCAGAACTGAGAACATGAATGTCTGCTGTTGAAGACACCTCATCTGTGGTACTTTGCTACGGCATCCTTAGCAGACTAATATAGGGGCTTTCCCAAAAAGAGTTCCTTCGTCACATGGCTTTGTGGTGGTGTGGCTTCTGTGGCCCAGTCATCAGTGACTCTTCTTTGGGTCAGTACTAGCAGCCTAGCTGTGACTCCCTCTGATACCTGTCTCTCCAGAGGCAGACATAGAGCAATTCCCAAGGAGACCGTCCTCACTGGCCAGTGACAGAGGGAGGAGCAAAACCCTTTCCCCCTGACCCAGGAGGCTGGTATTGGTTAGGAAGTTCCAACAACTGTGAAAGGTGTGAGACTGTGCCCTACTCCCAAGGCTAACAAGTTAGCCTACACAGTTTCATGTTCACAGGCAGAGGATACAAGACTTTGGGGTCAGAGAGACAAAGGATCCTATTACTCACAGCCACAGAAGTACCCAGAGTATCAGTGTCTGTGCTCAGCTCCCCAGGCCCAGTTCCCACAGCGCACATGACAAGGGCCAGGTGCTGCCTGCCCGGGCAGAGGGTGGCTTTACTGGGAGGAACCCAGGCTTCGTGAGCCTGTCTTTTATGATGGGTAGTAAACTTGTCTGAAGCATTCTCTTTCTCACATTAGACAGTAAACAGATCTGCCCTTCCCTGCAGAGGACTATACCCTGCTCTCTGCCTAGGTGGTTTGCCAAACGCCCTGGTTGCATGCTGAGTGAGATATGGATTCTAACAGCTTTGTTGCTCTGATTGACGCCTGATGGGGATGAACCCCAAACAATTTTAATAAGTGGCACTACTGGGATGCCGGGTGGCTCAGTCGGTTAAGCATCTGCCTTACGTACCTGAGCATCTGCTCAGATCATGATTCTGGGTCATGGGATTGAGCCCCAATTCAGGCTCCCTACTCAGCGAGAAGCCCGCTTCTCCCTCTGTCTGCTGCTCCCCCTGCTTGTGCTCTCTCCCTCTCTCTCTGATAAATAAATAAGTAAAATCTTTAAAAAAATAAGCTGCGCTACTTATAAATGTTCCTTCCAGGTAACCAAAATTCTCTTGAAATCTACACTTGACTATAAATAGGTCTGATGTCTTGCCATTTCACCATATGTCTGTTTTAAAAATGTGGGTTTTATTATTATTCAGGTACGGTAAAGCTAACAGATCAGGGAATATTGCCATTGAAATTATTTGTTTTAACAATTAACACTTTTAAAAAGTTTGTTTGCTTGTTTGTTTTTAGTAATCTCTACACCCAATGCAGGGCTCAAACTCGCCACCCAAGGTCAAGAGCCGCACGCTCTTTGACTGAACCAACCAGGCACCCCTGAAATGATATTTTTTTACTGACGGATCCCAAGAGGCAGGGTGGAGGGGTGGCAGGGGGGGCACACTGAGCTGTGGGGGGTCACCTGGAGAAGCAGGTGACTCACCAGGATCAGTCAGGAGGCAGAAGGAGTGAAGGAAAACATGGTCAAAAGTCCTTATTAGGGTTTCCATGGGAAGGTGTGGGTAAGGCAGGGGAAGCAAGCATAGGATTGGCTTGACTGAATAATTTCAGTGGGCTGAATAATTTCTGGGGCAGAGGGGTTGTTCCTAGTTGTTTGGTACCTGGCCCTGCCGTGATCGTGGTGGGTGGATAGTGGTCTAGAGACTGAGGGCCTCATAAAGAAGGTGGTTGGGGGTGTGGGCTCTGGATTGGCTGGTTTGCATATGAAAGGCATGACTATAGCCCAGTGGACTCCTTCACCACATCCAAGAACTGGCTAGCCCTGGGTGGGTCAGCATGGCCCAGAGGTCAAGGGATCAGAATTAAAAGACACGCTTAATACAGGGTCAAATAAAAACAATACCTCCCTGTGAAGGCCTAACTCTTGAAGAACATGGAAACTAAGAGGTATACCAGCAAAGGCACCTCTGGAATCAACAAGCATATCATTATCTATCTAGTCAATTAATTCCATGAGTCAACAGTTGTTCATTGAGTACCTGCCATGAGTGAGGCACCATGCTGGATGCTGGGGAGACAGGGATGAACCCCAAAGCCCTGGCCTTGCCTTGTGGAACCCAGAGTGGAGCAGCAGAGCCCACACAGGGACCAGCTAGGTGAGGTCCACAGCAATCGTCTGTGGAGCCTAACAGCCCCCCGAGAACATTCACTTGTCATCTGAAAATTGAAGGTGCATTTTCTCCAGGCACATCTGAGCCTGAAGGCATAGTATACCACTAACCACAGTGGCACGCTGGGCAGGAAAAATGACCCTGCCTTTTGGAATCCCTTGTCCCCCCAGAGGCATTTCCAGAATTTCTTTGGCAGCCCCAATGACCCGACTGAATCCTCCCATCTGGGCCTCCGTGTTATTTCTTTGTCAGATTCGATGAACTATGTCTGTAGCTGGCACAGTCCATCACTGTGATTCTCTGGTGTGCTCTTTTGGGAAAAAATTTTTTTAAGTGTTTCTGTAGCTCAGACGTTCATTTGTCTTAGTCTTTTTGGGCTGCTATAACAAAATGCCACCGACTGGGTGGTTTGTAAGCAACAGAAATTTATTTCTTGTCATTCTGGAGGCTGGAAGCCCAAGCTCAGGGTGGGAGCAGATTTGGTGTCTGGTGAGAGCCAGCTTTGTGGTTTATGGACAGCCGTCTTCTAGCCGTGTCCTCACGTGGTAGAAAGGGAGAGGAAGCTCTTGGGGTCCCTTCTAGAAGGGCACTAATCCTGTTCACGACCTAATCACCTCCTAGGGACCCTACCTCCAGACACCACCACGTGGGGGTTAGGATTTCAACATGTGAATGTTGAGAGGACACAGACGTTCAGCGTAGATAGCAGCATCCTAATTTGGGGTTCTCCCCTCCCTGTTCCTCTCCCTCTCGGCCTCTTCCCCCTTCTCTGGTGGGAGGAATAGACTGTTTTAAGAATTGCCCTCTGTCAGATTAGACTGAGGCTGGGATGTCTTCAAGCCTTTGACTGAGACACAGACGGGGGCCGAGGAAAATGCGGGCCACTCATCATCAGGCAAATATAAACTTCTGGTAAAATATACACCAGTCCGCTAGTTTTAAAATTCTAATGCAGTGAAATGTTTCAATTTGGATTTCTGGCAACCACTATGATCATCTTAAGAGATGTATAAATACATGTAAATAAGATATTAACACCACAAGATTGTTTTAGACCATTTCCCCATCTGGTTTGGTCCTGTAGTTGTGTGGGAAGGAACAGTTCTTGGAATCTGGCCTGAGCATGAAAATACAGAATACAACGATCACTTAAGGTTTGCAGCAGCCTGCAAGATGCTTACCTCTGAAAGCCAATTGCAAATTAAGTTATACAGCCTTATAGTACTCATAAACATTAGATCAACATTGTACTGTTGCTGGGGAGAAGGGTTTCCAAAACTGGTTAATTATCAGAGCTTTCTGGAGAGTTTCTAAAAATTCACCTTCTGGGCTCTGCTTTTGGAAATTATGATAGTATAGGTGTGCAGTGGGGGCTGGGAAGCTGTATTTTTCAGAAGTTGCTCAGATAGATATCTGTGGTGATAAGCTGGTTTGAGACCCACGGCTTTATTCCGAGAGTCTTGCTATCCTGAGTATGGTCCCTGACTGGCAGCAACAGCATCCCCTGGGGGCTTGTTAGAAACACCCACTGCATTTTCACAGGATCCGGCAATTTACATGAAACTGAAGAAGCACTGGCGGAGGGGATCCATAGGCGGTGAAGTCTTTGGGATACCAGCATGATCTCACAGTTAGTAAATCAGGGAAGACATCACGGGGAAGTTGGGCTGCTAAGAGGATATAAAAGGCAAGGCAAACAAACTATTGCTTCTATTTGACCAATACAGAAGCAGAGGAAGTAGCAGAAAGGATGCAGGGCTGGGCTACCTGAGATCTATATCCCCAGTCTTACCCAAAGGTGAAATACATATTTGATTTTATTGGCAAATTTTTGCTGTGATATTTTCTATAATACATACTATTATTTACGTAGAGTGCTATCATAAGTACTCTTTGAGGATATTTGTGGCACACGCTAATACTATTTATTTATTTATTTATTTATTTATTTATTTATTTATTTGGAGTTCTTACTCGGCTGAGGCCGCTTGGTGGAAAGAGAACCTTGCGGAGATTGGACTGGAATGAGCACAGGGTCCAACCTTTTCGCTAACCTACTGTGCATCCTAGGAGACTGATGGGGGCTCCCCAGGTCCTGGGTTCCTCATCTGTAAAACATCTATAGCTTCCAATCTCATCCGATCCTATTTGCCCCATTTTGAAATAAACTTTTGTAACACCCTCTTTGCAATTCTAAAATGAAAATCATAGATATATAGATAACTAGTTATAGACATAATTAAAAAACACTCTGATACTCTAAAAGTAATTTAAATGGGAAATTCGAGTGAATAGGTTATAACAAAATAATACATAATTTAATACATAAAGGCTTGAGCAGTGTATTAACCATGTCTTTCATGGTCTGTATTCTGATGCTTTGACATTTAGGGCCTTGATGACCCTGGAAGGACTGCCTCTCTCAGGGCTAGTGAATTTCCAGAGCTTGTAAGCAACCTGCCCAAGAACAGGCTTCTAAAACGCAAACCAACCAGTCCAGAGCTTACAACCCACTCACCTCCTTTATGAGGCTTTCACACTCTGGGCCACTAACCGCTTACCCTCTTTACTGCAGGGCCAGGTACCACCAACTGGGGACAGCCCTCCTGCCCCAGAGCTTACTGAAATTTTTCCAACTAGCCAATCCAAAGCCTGCTTTCCCTGCCTCACGTGTTCCTTCCCATGGAAACCACAATAAAGACCCTATGCACATTTTCCCCTTGCTCCCTCTGCCTCCTGACCCATCCAGGGTGCTTCCCTGAGTGGGCCCCCGTAGCACAACGTGCCCCCTACTCTTGGTATCTGCGAGTAACAAACGATCATTTCAATAGTAGTCATCTCTTGGTGTGTCTGCTTCCCATATCTCAAATTTTCTATGAATACAAATACATGGAAAACAGAGCTATACCGTGAGACATTTGAAAATGGTTTATTTTTCCTACTCACAATGACGAACCTTAGATTTAAAAAGTGAGAAGATCAGGAGTCATTTTCTAGAAAGAGAAAAAGAAAGCAGAAGAATGTTGGACAGAGAAAGAAAAGTTTGTGTTCAGTATTAACAGAGCTGAGCGATTTGGATATGATAGGAGAAAAAGGAAAAATCTTAAGTAGGGATAAGATGCCAAGAGAAGTTATAGACTGTAAAGGAAAATAAGGGAGTAGCATATTTTTGCAAATCATCCAGGCCTTATTTGTAACTGCAGTGTCAAAACAGTTCCTTGTGATGACATGGGATTTGGGAGTGATGAACTCTCACAGAAAAGACCTCCCAGAGCTTAAAAACTCATCACATATTGGAGCAGACATTCTATCCCAGAATGTCTGGCAGGACATTGGAAAGTCTTAGGGGACCTGGGTAAATTCTTCTTTGCATCACCTGTCCTGGCATCACAAGACATCCAGTGTCCCTGCCACTATTGGTATATAGTGACAATCATTGTGATAACCAAAAGTTCCTCCATGGAAATTTTCATATGCATTGTGAAACCTCTAAGCTGGAGAACACCCAAGGTCCTTCCAGAACTAGCTCACTTCAATTCTATGGTTCTAAGTTTTCTGGGGCTTCACAGATGAAGTATGCTGCTAACGTCCTTTAAAGTTTAAGAGTTACTATTGCTAGACGACATAAGCCATCGCCATGAGCAGGCCAGAACATGTTAAGACACAAAAGGAACAAAAACATAAGGAGAAAATAACAACAACAACAAAAAAGCCACAGTGGCTTACTTCTGAGAGCAAAGCCCCTACCTTTAAATGAACATCAAAAAACTACTTTTAAACTTTACCACCCCAGTTATGCAAGTAACTACATTTCTGGAAGCACAGTTTGGGCGGGCACTCCTCTGGCCCCCAGGCGTTAAGATGCCGAGCTGGTATTGTGTCCATAGTTCTTAAGAGCTTGGCTCGGGAGTGAGACAAAACTAGGTCCAAATCCGAGCTTTGCCACTTGCTGGCTTTATGGCTGCAGTCAATTTACTGGATATCTTTGAGTTAGTTCTACAATCAGAAAAATTGGAATCAGATGCCTAGTTTACAGACAGTCGTGAAGATGGGATAATGCACACAAAGGGCTTAACTCAAAGTGTGGCACTTAATAAACAACATAAGCTTTCATTAATTTACTATGAACGTGTCTGTATTTCTATTTCAAACTGTCTGCCCACCAGAGGGCGTCAAACACCGTCCTGGAATTTGAAAAAGCTGTTGGCCAGTCTCCCTGCCCCCACAATTCTGTATTGCGAAATATGCTCTAAAAGCCCTAAGCATTGATACATGACAAAAAGAATTTAGCCACTTTCCATTTGCTTGCCCCTTCACCCTTGAGAGATCCTATACTTAAAAACGCTGAACTTCAAGACTTGGTTGAAATGAAGACAAATGTATAACCTTGTAGCTTCGAGGCCACTCCTTAAACTAGTGGCAAACCAAGGACAGAGCTGTGGGAGCAGTGTGCCTCTGGGGCAGGCAGTAAGGAAGGCATCTTTCGTAAAGAATTTAAACACAAAAATATAACTGACTAAAAGTCAGTTCGTTTTTTAGATCACTATGTATCAGAAATTCTGAATAATGTCGTTGGTAAAATTCTCCTCCACAAAAATATCTTTTGTTATTGGAAGTTCTAAACAATGTCTTTCTTTCTTTCTTTCTTTCTTTCTTTCTTTCTTTCTTTCTTTCTTTCTTTCTTTCTTCCTTTCTCGCAAAGATTTTATTTATTTATTTATTTATTTATTTATTTATTTATTTATTTATTTGAGAGGGACAGCGTACAGGTGAGCATGGGGGGTGGGGTGGAAGGAGCAAAGGAGAGAGAGTGGGAGGGGGAAAGAATACCAAGCAGGTTCTCCCCTATACACAGAGCCCCACGTGGTGCTCAGTCTCAGAATCCTGAGACCATGACCCCAGATGAAAACAAGAGTCAGATGCGCAAGCGACTGAGTCCACCCAGGAGCCCCCCTTCATTAAGATTTTATTTTCAAGGTTCTAAACAATTTCTGCAGATGTGATTGCATTTTTAGTAATACATACATAGGTTCAACTTGGTACATTTTCTCCGCCCCCTCCCCCAAGGTACAGGCATCTCTCTTGCGGTAAACCTATACCAGGGTGCCCTGTCCTTCACAAAGAAATGAGAATCTTCAAGGGGTGCCTGACTGGCTCAGTTGGTGGAGAATGTGACTCTTGGCCTTGGAGTTATGAGTCTGAGCCCCATGTTGGGTATAGAAATTACTTAAACATAAAATTTTTAAAAATCCAGCAGATTCAAAATAAACCAGGAGAAGGCAGTGATTGTAAGGATGAAGAAATAGGCCTTGAGATATCTCACTTTTTTCATTCTACATGATACAGACTTGGGGTTTTTATCTGAGTTTAAAATTTGAGTTCCAGTTATAGGATAAATAAGTCACAGGATGTAATGCACGGTATGGTGACTCTAGTTAACAATACTGTGTTGTACATTTGTAAGCTGCTGGGAGAGTAGATCCTAAAAGATCTCATCACAAGAAAAAAATTGTCACTATGTGAGGTGATAGATGTTAACTAAACTTATTATGCTGATCATTTCCCAACATATCGTAAGTGTTATATACCTAAAGCTTAAATACAGTGTTATATGTCAGTTACAACTCAATAAAATTTTTTGAATGGCAAAACCCAGTGAGAACCGTGAGATCTAATATTTTCTAATGGCAAGGGAAGTTTAGTTCATACATGAAATATGTTACTAAGTTTGAATAATGTATACATTGAAATGTACTCATCCTTTAAATTGTGTGATTCGAAACTATAGACTGAATCAAAAAAATATGATTACTATTGAACATTACATGATTGTTATTAAAAGTAATTCTGTTATATGGTGGAATGGGGGGTATTAATTATGCTAGGTCCACTTTGGTCTTAGATTCCAAATAATTTGCTTTCCACCTTCCTTTCTAGGAGGCATCCAGCTGATGACAGCCATTAAAGAAGAAGAGGAAAAAAAAAAAAAAAAGAAAATCTTTCCTACTGGGAAACTGGATCCTGCTTCAGAGAAACTGGAAGAGCAGTTCTCTGCAGGGAGAAGCAGCTCAGAGGTGTGGAGAATATGAACCCACGGCTCCAGCCGCGAAGTTGCACTTCTCGCCCTTCAGCCTTTGTGTCAGAGACCACGTCTGAGTTTCCCAATCCTGTTCAAGACCAAGCTCTTCTTAGTCTTCCCTTCATTTGAGGAAGCCCTATTTGGGAAGACCGCAGAGCACCTGACAAATACCAGCAACATTGGTCTGCGGGATAGAGGAAGTCCCACGTGTGCATCCCAGATGGAGGGGCAGGCTCAGGGAGGGGACCTTTCACTGAAAGATGGGCGGTGAGTGTGTTCTGGCTGCCACCGCTCGATGACATAAGCATATTGTTAAATATAAATGCATGCTACAAGGATGCTAGAACTCACCCCCTCATCCCCCAAAGCCCACGTGGGACTTGGTCAGTTTTAAGGGGCAGAGAGAAACTAACAAGTTTCCTGGACCTTCTCCTTTGCATTGTTGCAGTGTGTCTGCCCTCCAGGTTTGTTCTGTAACAAAGTTTCCCCTACCAATCAGAGGGTGTCTGGGAAAAGGACCCTCCTTCACTTTTTCAAGGCACGTTACTAACATACTAGTCGGCTTCAATCCCCAGTGGTTTCCGAGCTAATACCAGCTATTACCATTCATGAAGGATAGGACTACATGTCCAACAGTTGTATCAGCTTTCTTTCTAATTCTTGCCATAACTTCAGTTTATGGGTAAAGGGAGTGAAGTCCAGAGGAATCAAAATGTCTCGATGTCACACTGCTAGTGATAAGAAGAGCAAGCCCTCATGGAAGATTCATGGAGTGCCAGGCACTTTTCCAGGCACAGTTTAGAAACGAGCTCAGTAGGGGCACCTGGGTGGTTCAGTTGGTTAAGTGTCTGCCTTTAGCTCAGGTCATGATCTCAGGGTCCTGGGATGGAGCCTCAGGTCATGATCTTGGGGTCCTGGGGTCAAGCCCCATGTAGGGTTCTCTGCTCGGCAGGGTGTCTGCTTCTCCCTCTCTCTCTGCCCCTTCCTCCCACTCATGCTCTCTCTCTTGAATAAATAAATAAAATCTTAAATAAAAAAAAAGAAATGAGTTCAGTATTCGTCCCCCAAATCTTTTTAAAATTTTTTTTATAACTTTTATTTTTTTTTATTTTATTTATTTTTCATCATGATCAGTGTACTCTTTAGTCCCCTTCCTCCACTTCCGCCACTCCCCCATCCACCACCCCTCTGGGAACCCTGTTTGTCCTCTGTAGTTAAGAGTCTGTTTCTTGGTTTGTCTCTCTCTTTCTCTTTTTTCCCCTTTGCTCATTTGTTTTGTTTCTTAAATTGCACATATAAGTGAAATCATATGGTATTTGTCTTTCTCTGACTGACTGCTTTTGCTTACCATTTTACTCGCTAGCTCTAAGTTTTTATACATTATTTTTAATTGTGGTAAAATACACATAACATAGAATTTACCATCGTAGCCATTTTTAAGTGTACAGTTCTGTAGCATTAAGTACATTCCCATTGTTGTGCAACCATCAGTACCCTCCAACTCCAGAGCATTTTCATCTTGCCAAACCGGAACTCTGTCCCCGTCAAACACTAACTCCCCATTCTCACCCTCCCCTCCTCCACCAAACCTTGTAAGGCAGAGATAATTATTATTAGCCTCCTCATTTTACAGATGAGGAAATTGAAACCCGGAGAGATTCTGTAACTTTCCCGATCACAGCTAGTAGGTGGCAGAGCTGTGATTCAAAGCCAGACAGTCTGGCTCCAGAGGTCAAGAGCTTAACAACTCTGTGGCTTCAGAGACATCTAACCAGTACTATCCTTTTCCGTCTTTCTGCTATCGACGCTATCCAGAAGACCAAGAAACAGTGCCTTGGAAGTCGGAACCAGTTGCAGATAAGTCCCTGTAAATACAGAAGTCGGGTTTGTGTTCAGACCCCTTGGATCCCAGCCTGATTGGACCTCTGGCTTCCTGCACACCCTCTCATGAGAGCAGTGAGCCTACTGCCTTCAAGTCCCACTCTCTGCTTCCAACACATCCCAAGGGAGCTCTGATGGTCACCTCCCCTCCATCCTGTGTGTAGTCACAGGCTCCAGCTTGCCTGTTAGGAGAGAAGTGGACTCCAGTCTTTGGCCAACAAATGGTAGGCTGGCCCCCAAATGAGATGTCCTGCTTTGACACCTCCATTGCTTGGAGGGATGCTGTTCATGCTGGAATGGCCTGTGCTCCCCATCTCTGCTGAGGAAGCCCCTCTTCACCCATCCAGGCCAGCACTGCTAAGGCAGGAAACTTACCTCCCTCCCACCTCTGGTACCTGTTTAATGCTGTACAGAAGACGTACTGGACCCTCACCTTGGTGGCATGAAGGAGGTGGCATAATCCTGCACACACACTTCATGTCTTCATCCTTATTTACTTTTATTAGCTTTTTCTTCTTATATCCAGCCCTTAAAAGACCAGCCTTGGAAGAGCAGATTTTCTGTGAGACAAGTTGATATGAGATTTCTCCAGTTGGTCCATGTAAGCTTGATATTCTTCCTAAGAGAAGTAGAACTTTAAAACTCTGCATCTAATTCATCAGTACACCCTGAGCTTTACCTAGAATAAATCCCATCGCTGACCTCTGCTTACTCCTCTATCAGCAACACCCTAATGAAAGCCTCATGGCCCTCGGCTGGGTGAGCACTGAGACCCTGCCACCTCCCAGGCACAAGACGCCAGGGTCAGCCTTTTAAGAGTCAATTAGATCCCCTAAGATCAGGAATAAAACAAGGATGCCTCCTCTCACCACTTCCATTCAAAATAGTGCTGGAGTCCTAGCCAGAGCAATTAAGCAAAAACAAACAAATAAATAAATTGCATCAAATCAGAAAGGAAAAAGAAAATTATTTGTTTACAGATGACATGATCTTATATGCAGAACATTTTAAAGATTCCACAAAAATCTTTTAGAACTAATAAACTAATTCAGCAAAATTACAGTATACAGAATCAACATGCAAAAATCAGTTGGATTTCAGTACACTAACAATGAACAATCTGAAAAAGAAATTAATAAAAGAATCCCATTTACAGTAGTATAAAAAGAATAAATTACTTAGGAATAAAATTAGCCAAGGAAGCGAAAGACTTGGACACTGAAAACTATAAAAAAACATCGCTGAAGGAACTGAAAGAAGACACAAATAAATGCACGCATTTATGGATTAGAAGGCTAAATATTATTAAAATGTCCATACTACCCAAAACATCTGTAGACAGTATGCAACTTCTATCAAAATCCCAATAATGGTTTTTGCAGAGCTAGAAAAATCCTAGAGTCCTCCATTTGAAATCGGAAGGGGAGATGAACCATGAGAGACTGTGGGCTCTGAGAAACAAACTGAGGGTTATGGAGGGGAAAAGGAAGGGGGAATGGGTGAGCATGGTGGTGGGTATTAAGGAGGGCACGTATTGCATGGAGCACTGGGTGTGGTGCATAAACAATGAATCTTGGATCACTGAAAAAATAAAAAAAAAAAAGAAGAAATAGAAAAATCCATCCTAAAACTAGTGTGGAATCTCAAGGCGCTCTGAATAGCCAGAAGAGAACTTTGAGAAAGAAGAGCAAAGCTGGAGTACTTTTACTTCCTGATTTCAAAAGTACTACAAAGCCACGGTAATCAAAGTAGTGTGCTCCTGTCATAGAGACAGATATATAAACTGAAGGACTAGAATAGAGAGCCTAGAAATGTCAAATAATTTTTGACAAAGTTGCCAAGACCACTCAATGGGGAAAGGACAATCTTTTTGACAAATGATGAAGGGAAAACTGGATATTGACATGCAAAGCATGAAGTTGAGCTCTTTACACCATATATAAAATCAAGAAGTAATTTCAAATGAATCAAAGACCTAAACACAAGAACTAAAACTATACAACTCTTAAAAGAAAACAGGGTGAAAGCTTCATGACATTAGATTTGGCACTGGTTTCTTGGATATCATACCAAAAGCACTGGCCAGAAAAGAAAAAAAAAAAACAGATAAATTGGGCTGTTTCAAAATTTAGAACTTCTATGCATCGAAGTATACAATCAGCAGAATAGACAACTGTGAAATGGGAGAAAATATGTGCAAATCCTATAGATATATAGATAGTGGGTTAATATCCAGAATATATTTTAAAAAACTACAACTCAATAACAATGAAAGAAACAACCCAATTAAAAAGGGGGCAGAGGACTTGAACAGACATTTCTCCAAAGAAGACATGCACATGACCAATAACCACATGAAAGGATACTCAACATCGCTCATCAACAGGGAAATGCAAGTCAAAATCACAATGAGATACCACCTCACACCCATGAGGATGCTACTATTTAAAAAAAAAACACAGAAATTAACAGATGTTGATGAGGATGTGAAGAAATTAGAAACCTTGTGTAGTACTGTTGGGAATGTAAACGGTGCAGTAGGGCAGTTCCTCAAGTAATTGAACATGGAATTACCATATGATCCCACTTTCCCACTTCTGGGTATATACTCAAAAGAATTGAAAGCAGGATTCAAAGGATATTTGTACTCCTATGTTCATGGCAGTGTTATTTACAATAACCAAAAAATGGAAGCAACCCAAGTGTCCATCAGGGATGAATGGATAAAGAAATGTGTTCTAGCCATCCAATGGGATATTATACAATAAAAAGGTAGGAAATTTTGACACAGGCTACAATATGGGTGAATCTGGAGGACATTATGATAAGTGAAATAAGCCAGTCACAAAAGGAAACATACTATAGATTGCATTTATATGGGGGTACATAAAGCAGTCAAATTCATAGAGACAGAAAGTAGAATGGTAGCTGCAAGGGACTTGGAACCGAGAGAAAGGGGGATTATTTTTTAATGGGGATGGAGTTTCAGTTTGGGAAGATGAAAAATTTCTGAAGACGGATGGTGCTGATGGTAGACAACAATGTGAATATATGGAACTGTATATTTTAAAAAGGCTAAGATGCTAAGTTTTATGTTATGTGTATTTTACAATGCTACATGTCTTCTCTGAGCGCCTTATGATTTTCCACCTCATTCAGGATAAAATCTGAGTCTAAGCGCCCCACACTCCAACCTGCTGGCCCCACATGGTCCCCTGCCTTCCCTGCACATGCACAACACATTCTGTCTCAGGGCCCTTGCACTTGTTTTTTGTTCTATCTTCATGGAAGACTCTTCTCTCAGATAATTGCATGGCTCATTCCTTTACTTCATTCAAGACTCTGCACAAACATCATTTCCTTTGGCTACCATATTTAAAATAGCACATCCCTCAGGCTCCATATCTTTAAAATACTTTGTTTTCCCTTCATAATTTATACCTGGCATTATCTCAGCCATTAAAAAATTGTTTATTTATTTAGAGAGAGCGTGCACACACATGTGAGTTGGGGAAGGCAGAGGGAGAAAGAGAGAGAATCCTCAAGCAGACTCCACACTGAGCACAGAGCCTGACACAGAGCTGGATCCCAGGACCCTGAGATCATGACCTGAGCTGAAATCAAGAGTCAGACACTTAACCGACTGAACCACCCAGGCGCCCCTATCTTAGCCATTTATTAATCTCTTATGGTTTGTCTCCATCACTAGGATGTGAACTCAACAAGGCCAGGGTCTTTGCTTTGCTCATTTCTGTGTCCCCACTACCTAGGGTATTGCTGACCTACAGTAGAAGTTCAGTAAATATGAGCTGAATGAATTCATGGAGGAAGACTACCACACAACAGACATGGTGGTGAAACTGGTGGATGAGGTAGAGGTGGGAGAATGCTTTTCTCTTATGTTGTTCTGTTAAGTTGTGTGTCTCTTCTGTTAGATTACTCATAAACAGTTCTGTTCCAGACAGTCCTGTCTCTGATTGTGGTAGATGTATGGATGCATCTTGATGGAATTCATCTTGAAGAGCTTCAGTTTTAAATAACCTGTTAGTCGTGCCATTCAAAAGTCTTGTATTTGGAGATGCCTGGGAGGTTCAGTCAGTTAAGCTTCTGCCTTCAGGTCAGGTCATGATCTCAGGGTCCTGGGATGGAGTCCCACATCAGGCTTCTTGCTCAGTGGGGAGCCTGCTTCTCGCTCTGCCTGCCACTCCCCCTGCTTGTGCGCTCACGCTCTCTCTCTCTCTGACAAATAAATATTAAAATCTTAAAAAAAAAGTCTTATATTTGGGACACAGAATCCATTTGCTCTCTGGTGAGGACTCGAATGTCTACTCCCTCTGGAGTTACTGCAGAATTTGGGAGTAGACTCAGCAAGAGTTCTTCCACTGTATCTGAATGGTGTTTTTCTTTGTCTCTGTCTCTGGTTATGAAAAACTGTGTTGGGTTGGTAGAAGGAGTAGCTGGGAACTCTGTAAACCTAAAACTGCTGTAAAAAAATATTTTAATTAAGAAAGCAAACAGAAAAGAATAGTCAATTAACTAAGATAAAAGCAAAGGTATCAAATAAGAAATATCCATTTTCTTGGCTGCGTTATTAACTCGCCTAATATATTTTATACTAACTACAACAGAAGGTGATATTACAAACATTAGGAATTTGGATAAAGTAGGGAAGTATCTAAAAGCTGAACCCAAGTGTGTACAAACATGAGCAGACTTTTCCAGAAGCCAGAGCACACCGCAGAGTTAGGCCAATCACTATGGGCTCTGCAACTGGCACAGAAAGCAAGTCACTTATCACCTGGAAGACCAAAGTGCAAGCCCGCAGCTGGGAGCTCACAGCCCTCTGGAGGGTCATGGAGACACCTATCATTCCTTCATTGTGGTGAAGCTCCTGAGGTGGTATCAGGCTCGTTGTGGGCCTCGCCCAACCTGCAAGAGCCCATGACTAATCCAGGACAGGCACTCTGCCTTCCTGCAGACTCTGAAGGCCCATCGCCTCTTAATTCCCAGGGCTCTTCTTGCCTTGCCTGGAATGGCTTTGTGCACAAATAATGTTTAAATGCCAATTCTATTTAACCCTTTGAAACTCTAATTTTATCAACATAATTCATCTTATCAAGCATGTTATTAAGCAATGTTTATAATCAATTTTTACTATCCTCGTTGAGTGTCATAAAGATATATGTGTTTACATGGACAGGAGTACATAGGCCAAAACTACATGAGCATGTACTTTATTTTCTCTCTATAAAGTTGAAATTCTTTCTTCAAAAAAATTCTGGATACATAAAGATTAATCCCTAATTAATTTAAAGGTCTGAGGCTAATTAAGAATCTTAGGATTATATTTAAAGAAAATATAATCACTGTTTTTATTAAAATTTTTGAAAGAGAGGCTGTCCTTTTTCCATTGTATCTTCTTTCCTGCTTTGTCAAAGATTAGTTGACCATAGAGTTGAGGGTCCATTTCTGGGCTCTCTCTTTTGTTCCATTGATCTATGTGTCTGTTTTTGGGCCAGTACCATACTGTCTTGATGATTACTGCTTTGCAATATAGCCTGAAGTCTGGCATTGTGATGCCACCAAGTTTGGTTTTCTTTTTCAATGCTCTTCTGGCAAAAAAAAAATTATAAGAAAAATACAACACTTAAGAACTTATCCAGGCAGTAAAGGTGGAGGGACTCCATAGGCTCACATAATTTGTAGTGTTGTACATGTAGCCATTAGTTGTTGCAACTCTTATTAAATACACATGCTTACATTTACAGTCTTTATTTATTTATTTATTTATTCTTGTTTTTATTTTAGAGAGAAAGAGAGCATGCATCCACACACAAGAAGACAGTGAAGGGGAAGACGGAGAGGGAGAGAGAGAAGAACCTCAAGCCAGCTCCACAGCCAGCTCAGAGCCTGACTCAATCTCACAACCCTGAGATCCAGACCTGAACGGAAATCAAGAGTTGGATGCTTAGCTGACTGAGCCACCCAGGGGCCCCCTTACATTTACAGTCTAAAATATTTCATGTAAGTAATGATAACCTGTCTGACACGTATAAAGAAGAGAATATTCTATTTAGTTAAGCTTGTGGTAAGATACCCAAGGCCTTGCATAGACTAAAATAGCATATTTAAATTATATTGCACACTGTCATTAAATCAGAGAGAAGATGCATAACTATCTTTTATTTTTTTTCTTTTTTCACTGTTCAAATTTTATTTGGTATTTAAGTTAGTATGAAACTTAGTTGGGTTGCATGGTCTTTTTACATTATACGGCAATGTACACTATATTCTGACGTATATGGTACACAAAGAAAGATCCTTTAGAACAGTTATGCACAATACATGCAATACTGAATGTATACATTGGATCCGAGAGTGTGACTGACTGGAAAAGATGGACGAGGCATGTTGGGTGAAGGAACCAGGAGTTATAGAACACACAGGAAATATACACCTGGTCCGAAGAGCCACTGCAGCACACGCAGTACTGGCAGTGGTGCCTTTGAGATGAACCAATTTAGGGCTACAAAGACAGATATCATCCAGCATCAGGATAGAGCTGCAGGGTTTGGGGAACCATTTCTATTTACAACTTTAGGAAACTCATGTTTTTTCTTGAGCTATTTTAGTATTTAGTAACAGATCAGATAATAAGGACAATATATACAACCTCCGACTAAAAAATCCTGTTGTAGTCTGGACAGTGAAGCGGTACATTAGAAAACTTTAAACCTGCAGCTCCTTTTGGATCCCCCAAAGTGCATCTGCACTCTTCTTCAAACGGGCCTCATCCTCAGGAGTTAGAGTCACCTTCACAACAACTGAAATTCCATCCTGTCCCAAGATGCAAGGAACACTAAGGAAGACATCATCTTTTATTCCATAGAGACCCTTAATCATGGTGGAAATTGGATGCACCCACCTAAGATTCTTCATTACACTTTCTGCCAAATCTGCCACAGACAGTCCAATGGCCCAGGACGTGTAGCCTTTCAGTTCGATCACCTCATAGGCACTGTCAACCACCTGTTTGTGAATCTCTTTCCATTGTTCCTTATCTGTATCAGTGTTTAAGTCAGGGTTCAGATTCTTCAGAGAGACACCAGCAACGTTTACTCCACTCCACACAGGCACACTGGAGTCTCCGTGCTCCCCAAGGACCCACCCGTGACAGCTTAATGGGTGAACTCCCAGCCTTTCCCCCATTAGGTAAAGGAACCCAGCTGAATCCAGAATGCAACCACTTCCAATAACACGGTTTTTGGGAAAGCCACTTAGGTCAAGATATCCCCTGGATTGGAAACAACAAGCAACTTGCAGTTTGGACTGTATTTTACTAATGATTTTAGGAATGATGAACTTAAAGATGTTCACGTTATGCTGAACCAAATTAAGACGACTTTCTCTCTCTTGCTGACGTGCCCCAGCTGTGATAATAACCAGCTCAGAGTTTGCAGTCACATTATAGTCTTTGCCAGAGACGATATTTGGTGTTCTAAGGAAAGGCTGCCATGCTGCAGATCCATCATCTCTCCCTTCAGTTCGTCTTCCATGACATCAACAAGAGCAAGTTCATCTGCCAAGTCCTTCATTAAGATACAGATGGCGCAAGCCATGCCAACAGCACCAACCCCAACAACTGTAATCTTATTCTGGGGGGTATGTTCTTCCTTAAGAAGTTCTGAATCAGCTCATATTTGAGAGTTGCCATTTTGGACTTAGAACCAAAAGGAATCAGGAGTGCATGTCGGGCAGGCGGGTGTCAGTGGCGCTTGAAGGTGGACCCGGACTTGGCGACAGCGGCTCCGACACTCCCATAACTATCTTTTAAACCAAAGTTCATAATTAGGGGTATTAAGTGAACTTGAAACATGGATTTTTATACCATTTTCATGTATTTATTTTTACTAATATTAAAACTCTTAAAATTTTACTTAAAATTTTAACACAGGATGACTTTTGTAGATTCGTCACGTCACTTTAAATTGTTGACATAATACTGATTGCCATTTTTATTCCTTGTAATTTATCAACAGAAACCTCTTTGTTATTAAACTAAAACTGAATTTTTCCTTTTTCTGATCCAAAAACTTTTTGGAGGAAGAAATGGTTTAATATTAGAAAGATGTACCTTTTACATTTCTACTAATGATTTATTTATACATCGCTTTAATTTTTAAAATTTTATACTAATTAGGGTAATATATACCTTTTTAAAGACTATCTTCACCATTTTAAGGTATAGTTAGATATATTAAATGTACTCAAATTGTTTTGAAAATATACACATTCGATCGATGTTTTAATAATCAAATTAACTTTTTACAAGTCTTTTTTGAGGTGGGGGAAAATCTTTTCCAACAAGGCAATTATTGGATGCTTCTAGAAGAATGATTTCTTTAAACTAATTAAGATACAAGTACAGGTGGTTATAGCATATAACTTACAGCTTGACTCTCTCAGGAAAATTGTGCATTTTATTTCTCTCAGCTGGAGGAGAGTTTTTCCTAAAGGGCTAACACATTGAAAAAATCAGGTCCTTGGCATTATTTCTTAAAGTTCTTTGCGCTCTGGGGCATCTTTGAGATTCTTTATCTTATTCATTTGTGTTCTTTGTAACTACTAGAAACCATCAAAATCGGAATATTTTATTTATTTATTCATACAGAGAGAAGAGGCAGAGGCAGGCTCCCCACAGAGCAGGGAGCCTGATGTGGGGCTCGATCCCAGGACCGCAGGATCACGACCTGAGTTAAAGGCAGACGCTTAACAGATTGAGCCACCTAGGCGCGCCTGGGGCCTCCTTCATAAAAGCACTAATCCCATTCTTAATGGCTCCACCCTCATGACCTAATCACCTTCCAAAAGGCCCCACCTTCGAACATCACCATTGGGCATTAGGATGCAACATGTGAATTCTGGGGAGCACGTTCAGATCATAGCAGGTGACATGAGAAAGGGGAAGGGGAGTAGCTATCGGTGGAACAGAAGTTCCCAATGTGACTTAAGGTAATCACCAGACTTTTGAGCATTTTCACAACTTTAGATTTGAAAGCCTCTTGAAAATTAATTACTTTGGTTTTAATCAAGTAATTTTTACGAAAGCCATAGCAAATGTGAGTTAACTAGTGTACTAGTTCCATTTTTCTAGTTAGTTGTAAGAATCTTTTCCCTAGGGCGCCTGGGTGGGTCAGAGGGTTAAAGCCTCTGCCTTCGGCTCAGGTCATGATCTCAGGGTCCTGGGATCAAGACCCCCTTCGGGCTCTCTGCTCAGCAGGGAGCCTGCTTCCTTCTCTCTCTGCCTGTCTCTCTGCCTGCTTGTGATCTCTCTCTCTCTGTGTCAAATAAATACATAAAATCTTCGGGAAAAAAAAAAGAATCTTTTCCCTAAGGCATGAACATATGAAATCAGGAATTTATTTGGTGAGAGATGTGTATCCTTAGAACAGAACACCCCATAATTCAAACACACACAAACAGATAAAAAATTCAGTTCCATGGTCTCTCTAGACACATTTTAATAGCTCAGTAGTCTATTGCTATCTTCACTGAAATTTCTACTGAACATTGCTGATGTAGAGCATGTTCTCTGAAACATGGCTTAATACAGGTGAAGAGTTAACCCTACATTAATTTGTATGTCTGCCCTTATAGTTTCCCACCCTCTCACCCCTCTCCTTTTTTAAAAAGATTTATTTATTTATTCGATAGAAGGAGTGGAGGGGGAGTAAGCGAGAGAATTTTGAGCTGACTCCCCACTGAATGTGGAGCCTATTACAGGGCTCAATCCTAGGACCCTGAGATCATGACCTGAGCCGAAATCAAGAGTTGGATGCTAAACCGACTGAGCCACCCACGCACCCCTCCCCTCTCCTTATAACACTTTTGTTGAGATATACCATACACTTGGCTTATTTAAACTGTACAGTTCAATGGTTTTTAGTATATTCAGAGCTGTGCAGCTATCACCACAGTAAATTTTAGAGCATTTTTATCACCTCAAAAAGAAATTCCATTCCTTTAGCTATCATTCCTTTATTCACCCATACCCTCCAGCTCAGAGCAATCACCAACCTATTTCCTGTCTCTCTATATAGATTTGCCTATTCTAGACATTCTATATAAATGGAATCATGTATGTAATCCTTTGTGATTGGCTTCTTTCATTTAGTATAATGTGTTCAAGGTCCATCCATGCTGTAGCATGTATCAGTAGTTCACTCTTTTTTTTTTTTTTGGCTGAATAATATCCTGTAGTATGGATAGACCACATTTTGCTTATCCATTCATCACTTGATGGACATTTGGGTTTCCACCTTTTGCTTATTATGACTAATGCTGCTATAAACATTCTTGTATAAGTTTTTGTGTAGCTATATTCTCATTTCTTTAGGAATAGATCATTGGGTCAAATGATAATTATGTTCAGCTTTTTGAGGAACTTCCAGAATGTTTCCCAAGGTGGTGCACCATTTTATATCCTAACCAGAAATATATAAAGATTCTAATTGCTCCACATCTTCACATTTATTACCTGACTTTTTTTTTTCCAGAAAGGGAATAAAAGAGAGAATAGAGGGCAAGCAGAGGCAGGGTGGGGCAGAGGGAGAGAGAGAATCTTAAGTAGACTTGACGTCCGGCACGGAGCCTGTCTCAGGGCTCAATCTCGGAATCTTGAGATCATGACTTGAGCCAAAATCAAGAGTTGGACACAACTGACTGAGCCATCCACGTGCCCTTACCTGACTTTTTGATTTTAGTCATCTTAAGTGGTATCTCCTTGTGGTTTTGATTTACATTTTTCTGATTTCAAGCATCTTTCATGTACTTACTGGCCATTTCTATATCTTCTCTAGAGATGTATCTATTCAGACCTCACTCATTTTTAAATTGGATTATTTGTCTTTTTATTCTTAATCATAAGAGTTTTAAAAATAATATATTCTAGATACAAATCCCTTACCAAATATATAACTTGCAAATATTTTTATGCATTCTGCAGGTTGTTTTTAATTTCTCGATAGCGTCTCCCTGAACCACAAAAGTTTTTAATTTCGATGAGGTCTAATTTATCCATTTTTTCTTTTTTGCTCATTTTTTTGGTGAAATATCCAAGAATCTATTTGCAAATACAGCATCATGAGGATTTGCCCCAATATTTTCTTCTAAGAATTTTATAGTTTTAATTCTTACATTCAGGTCTGATTCATTTTGAGTTAACTTTTTGTAAATGGTGTGAGGTAGGTGTCCAACTTCATTCTCTAGCATTTGGCTATACAATTGTTCTGGCATCATTTATTTAAAAGAATATTCCTCCCCATTGAATGGTCTTGGCATCCTTGTTGAAAATCAATTCAGTATTGACACATGGGTTTATTTCTGGACTCAGCTCTACTCCATTGATCTATGTATCTATTCTTATGTCAACATCACACTATCTTAATTACCACTGTATTAACTTGAATTCAGGAAGTGTGAATCTTCTTTCTTTTTCTTTTTCAAGATTGTTTTGGCTATTTTGGGTCTCTTGCCTTTACATATGAATTTTATAAACAATTTATCAATTTCTACAAAGAAGTTAGCTGGGATTCTAATAAAGGGTTTGTTGAATCTGTAGATCATTTTGGGAGAGTATCACCTTTTTAACAATATTAAGGTTCTCAATCCATGAACATGGGATACCTCTCCAAAATTTCACTAAGCAATATTTTGCTGCTTTCCGAATATAAATTTTGTACTTCTTTTGTTAAATTTATTAGTTTGCTAGGGCTGCCATAATGAAACACCAGAATGGGTGCCTGGGTGGCTCAGTGGGTTAAAGCCTCTGCCTTCAGCTCAGGTCATGATCTCAGAGTCCTGGGATCGAGGCCCGCATCAGGCTCTCTGCTCAGTGGGGAGTTTGCTTCCGCCTCTCTCTCTGCCTGCCTCTCTCCCTACTTGTGATCTATCTCTCTGTGTCAAATAAATAAATAAAATCTTAAAAAAAATAAAAAGAAACACCAGACTGGGGGGCTTAAACAACAGAAATTTATTTTCACATAGTTCTGGAGGCTGGAAGTCCAAGATCGAGGGGTCAGCAGAGTTGGGTTCTGCTAAGGCCTCTCTCTGTGGCTTGTACATGGCCACCTTCTCCCTGTGTCTTCACATGGTCTTTCTTCTGAGTGTGTCTGTGTCTGAATGTCCTCTTCTTGTAAAGACATTAATTATATGGGATTAGGGCCCATCCAATTACCTCATTTAACTTTAATTATCTGTTAAAAGATGCTTTGTCCAAATACAGTCACATTCTGAAGCCCTGGAGTTAGAACTTCAACATATGAATTTGGGGAGGACATAAATCAGCTTGTACCTGCTTTTAGTCCTATTCAAGTTTCCTCCTTCCCCCACCAACCGTTTCTCCTCCTATTCCCCCATTCTTCCTTTGAAATGCCTAATCACCTCTGAACAAACTGAACTTGAACTCCATTCACTCTGGACCCTTCCTTACTGCAATAGTGTATTACTGATTACAATCTGCCCTGACTGCTTTAACTCCTGTCTGGCTTTTTATTTTTTAAAATTTTTTATGGTTTTTAAGTTTTATTATTATTATTATTATTATTATTTGCCCCAGGGGTACAGGTCTGTGAATCATCTGGCTTACACCTTTCACAGCATTCACCAAAGCACAAACCCTCCCCAATGTCCACCACCCAGCCACCCTATCCCTACCTTCCCACCCCCCAGTAACCCTCAGTTTGTTTTGTGAGATTAGGAGTCCCTTATGGTTTGTCTCCTTCCCCACCCCATCTTGCTGTCCAGCTTTTTAAATCTTTGACACTGATGATGACAGAATGTCCTCTTAAGTCTTAGGATAGGGGATGCTCTCAAACTGAAAGTTGTGAAAAATAGATTTTCATTGCTCCTTAGAAATAAATCCTGAGGGTTACACACACACACACACACACACACACACACACACACTGAAACCAAGGAGAAAAAGTCAAAGTGAATCAAGGGACCAGAGACTTTTCATCTAGGAGGAACTGATTAAAAATGCAGCAGAAAACCAGCAGAGGAAGGAACTACCCCGTCTTTCCTGGTGTCTAGTCACATCTACCTCCATGCCCCTGGGGATGAGCAGGTGGAGGGAATGGAAAGCAGAGGCCAGACCAAGGGAAATGCCCTGGGTCATTAGCTGGCATTTGTAGACCAAAAAGAGGCTTTTCACTCTTTCCCTGTTCCCCATCCATACTATCTCAAAAATTAAAAACTGAACTAGACTTAATAAATGATGGGGAAGGAAGCATTGGCAATAGAAAGATCTCTGATCAGAAAGTGACAAGGATATGGGTTTTCCTTCCTAGTATGCCACTCACCAGTCGTGTGATTTTAGGTAAGTTGTTTTGCATCTGGGCCTCAGTTTTGCCATTGGTGAAATGAGATGGTTAGATTAGATGATTCCATTTCATTCAGATGTATTTACCAAATATTTATTTGTCATAGCGCTTAACTCCGGGGCTACAAAGATCAATAGAACCCAGTCCTTGCCTTCATGCAGGTGAAGGAGTGAGTGCTAGCGGGTGTCACAGAAGCTACTGACCAGTGCATGGAGCTTGAACACAGAGGGAAGTGAGTTAAAGAAGGCTAGTAGGGACTCGGAGTCTACCCTAACAGGACAGGGTTAGCATACATGAAGGTCAGGAAAAGGAAACTGTGGTCATAAGGGGGAATTTCAGGATTGAAAATTTCAGATGTAGAGAAATTCTGGCTGTTGACAAGATTACATTGCATGGACTTTAAATTTTGAATGTATGATTTAGCAACCCATATTTGAGTACCTACCAGTAACCCCTTATGATAAAGCAAAGTTCACAGCAGCAGTCACTGGTGGCTAGTCTTCCAGCTGTCTTTGATGATCTTTCAGAATCTAAACTTTCTTAGAAGGGTCTGTAGTTTTGCTTCTCTGTGCCAGGGGTGTATTAACACTGAATTGCTCATCCAGGTCACTGTAGACTATACATGAGGCTAAGCCACTGCTCCAAGTCTGTTGTTGTGTTTAGCAGTCAGAACTTGCATTGATGACCATCATACTGTGGCAGGTCCTTTTCATTTTGATTCTTTCAACTCTAATTTTGAAAGACTGTCCAAATATAGAGAAGTTGGAAGATTGGTGCACCACACATTCTTAAATCCTTCACCCAAATTAAAAAGTTATCAATAATTTGCCACTTTCACACTATGTGTGCGTATCTCTATGTATGCGTGTGTTCTATGTGTGTATATAGATATATGTATATAGAAATACACACATATATAATCAATATAAATTTTTCTGAAACATTGGAAAGCTGCAGACATTGTGACACTTCATCTTTAAATCTTTCAGCATGCATCTCTTGAGAAAAAAGACAGTTTCCTCCTACATAACCACATTATTATTATCCCATCCGAAAAAATTAACACTAACTCAATAATGTCATCTAGTATGCAATCCATGTTCACACTTCCCCCAAAATGTCTTTCATAGTATTTTTTTCCTGATCAGGGATTTAATCAAGTTTCTTGCCTTGCATTTGGTTAATACATCCCTTTAGTTTCTTCAAATCTGGAATTGTCCGCTTGCCTTTTGCCTCTATTTTGTTTTTCCATGGCACTGACTTTGCAGGGGAGTCTAAGCCAATTGCCTTGTAGAATCCACATCTGTGGATGTGTCTGATGGTTTCCTCATGCTAAGCATGTCTGGTTAGGGCATACCCCAGCTGATGCTGCGTATGTGTTATTGACTCACATCTGGAAGCCTAGACTATCTGGATTTTGCATTGACAATTACTTGGTTATAGGGATTATCACCAGATCTCTCCATTGTAAAGATATGCTTTTCTTTCCATCATTAGGTAGTCATCTATGGGGTCACACTTGTGATCTGTCCTCTTCAAGTGGTTGCCTCTGAGAGAAATGGGGGAGTGGGGCAAGAAAAGCAGAATAGGATGGGAAAGGAAAGGACGGTGGAGGAAAGCCAAAGGAAGAAAAGTAGGGGAAGACACAGAGGGGAAACTGGAACTGTTGTCATAGTCTATTGAAAAAATTGAAGGATTGAAAACAAAACTATTATGTCACATTTAAAAGTATATGTAAAGCTTCCTATAAATAGTATGGGGAAAGAAAAAATGGAAGCTAAGGACCTGTGAATAGAAGAGCTGAGGGCAGACTGAGGTTGCTTCCCTACTTTATTGGACACTGACTCTGACTTAGGTTCAGTGATGATAAAATAAACTCTAACAGTAATCACTGAATTAGCACTGTTGACATTCCCACCTAGTAAATTTTCCTACTTCTTAATTATGCCTTTATTTTAGATGTGACTCTTTATTTTAATTATATCCAATTATACGTAATTGCATATTCTTGGTTTATTTCATTATGGCTATGAGCAGAGAAGCACTTTGCCAGAAAGAATGTGTTGACTTTCTGAATATTCGCTCAATTCCTCTTTCCACTGCCAGTGTGTGCAGGGGTGGCTGAGTTCATACATATATGTTTCCCACTATCAAATGCATCCCTGTGGCATACGTTCTTTGTCACTGTTACTATTGAGAGGTGGGATCTATGTCCTCTCTGCTTGAAACTGAGTGGTGTTTGGTGACTGTTTAAAATCTAGAGAGTGCAGTGGAAGTGACATTATGTGACATCCGAGTGTAGGTCATAGAAGTTGATGCACCTTCTGCTTTGCCTTTGGAAATATTCACTCTTGATACCGTCAGCTGCTCTGTATGCAGCCCGGCTGCCCTGAGGCCACTGTACTAGCAGGAATATCAAATCAACTTCGAAGGAGACCATGGGAGAGACCCTGAGATTGCAGAGACGGGTGCTTAGGCAGCCTGCAACTGCTTTAGCCTCTCTCCCTCCTACTGCTCCAGGTCTAGCTCCCAACTGCTGGAAGTTGTTTTAAGCAATTATGCTTGGGTTGATTTATTTTATGTGCAATAGCAACAGTCCCTCACCTTTTCAGTTTGCCACCTTCTCAAGTGCTAGGTTGCTGTTCTGATTGTTTTTAAAAACTGAAGTGGCCCAGTGAACCAGACATAGGGAATGTAGCTATTAGACTATTCAGGATTCTAATAGCTAGAATTAGATCAACAGGTCCATTGATCAAATCATTGTCCCCAGAGCTCTCCTTTTGTTGTGATTATGCCTTGAAACTTTAGCCTCCCTTTGTTTATTTAGCAGTGGCTGTCTTCTCCTAACATCCACAGGTCAGAATCTGAATAGACAAAACCAGCACAGACTAAGTCTAATTTAAATTAGTGTGGTGGCAAGGGCCTGAATTTTGGACTCAGAAGTGTTGCCTTTGGGTCTCTGACTCTTTCCTTGGTTTTGCCATTGAAAGTACATCACCATCCCTTGCGCCACAGTTCCTCCTCTCTGAACTGGGAACAGTATCTTTCCTAACTATTTCACCAGGTCATTGAGAAAGGTATATGTGATAACATATTTGAAAATATTTTATGAATTGTAACATAGTGACTAAATGTAAGAGATGATCATCATTGCTGACAAGTTATTCATCTGCTTTAATTCCCTCAGCTGTAAAGTGGGAATAACATAGCACCACCTTCCTCCTACTCTCATCAGAATGCTGCTACAAACATCTGCAATAATATCTGAAGTCAGTCAGATCGAGGCAGTGGGTGGAGAGGCCAGGGTGAAGTGTGTTCGTAAAATACGGGGTGTCTATCAACAAATGTACATTGAGTGGCTACTATGTCTAGGCACTAAGCTGGAAGCTGGGCATACTACAATCAAGAAACAGTCCTTGCTCTAAAGGAGGTTATTGTCTAGTGGAATATTATGACATATAAGGAGTCTATTTCAATATATCTTATTAAGAGGTAAGATTAAAGAGAATAACCAAGGTGGGCTCAGGTCTCATGGGTGGCAATGTAGCATGGTGGTGAAGAGCTCAGAGTCTGCACTCTGAGCGTGGGTCTGAATCCTGCTTCCACCATTTATTGCTCTCTGACCTTGGAAAAGCTATTAAGATCCCTGAGCCTGGGGCACCTGGGTGGCTCAGTGCATTAAAGCCTCTGCCTTCGGCTCAGGTCATGATCTCAGGGTCCTGGGATCGAGCCCCACATCGGGCTCCGTGCTCAGCGGGGAGCCTGCTTCCTCTTCTCTCTCTGCCTGCCTCTCTGCCTACTTGTAATCTCTCTCTCTCTGTCAAATAAATAAATGAAATCTTTAAAAATAAAAAAGATCCCTGAGCCTAGTTTCCTCACTGGTAAAGGGAGAACACTAACTAATCTTAGAGAATTGTGCAAGGATTACATGGGCCAATGCGTACAAAGCATTTAGCACAGTGTTTGGAACACAGAATAAACATTCTGAAGTGTAAACTATTATTACTTTTTAAAGATTTTATTTATTTAGTTGAGAGAAAGAGAGAGAAGGACAAGGAGCAGAGGGAAGGGGACAAGCAGATTCTGTGCTGAGGGCAGAGTTAAGACATGGGGCTCAGTCCCAGGACTCTGAGATCATGGCCTGAGCTGAAATCAACAGTTGGTTACTTAATTGACTGAGCACCCAGGTATCCCAGAACTATTATTATTATTATTATTATTATTATTACATAGTGCTGTGGAGCCTATATAATGTGGAGCCCACGAGGTGTGGAATCAGGAGAGGCTTCCTAGAGGCAGTGACATCTCAGAGGAGATATGAAGGATGATAGGAATTAGCAGGTCAAGGGACAAGGTATTGGGAGTGAGGTAGATATATACCAGGCAGAAAGAACACCTAGATTCTTTAAAACAGTGCTTTCTCAAACTTTCTTGTGTGTAAAAATCATTTGGAATCTTGTTTAAGTGCAGATTCTGATTCAGTAGCTCTGGAGTAAAACATTTCTAACAAAGTTCCCAGGCAATGCTAATGATGCTGGTCCCTGCTCTATGCTTCCACTCAGTAGCAAGGTTCTAACTGGGTGCAAAATCTCAAAAGGAAACTGTGAGCTATTTAGGAAGGGCTGGTGTGAAAACTGCTAGAAATGGGAGCTGGGAGCTGTGGTGCCAGGTAGAGACAGCAGGAAAGATGAGATCTGTGATACTGATCACTGCCTAAGGGGCTAGATCACAAAGGGACTTACAAGAAAAGGAAAATGAAATTTGGAACAGTATAAAGGGCTTTAGCTACCAAATGGAAAAGGAGTCTGGAGGGAAACCCCACTGGAAGAAATGAGACCAACTGAGAGGATTTCCTCCTTAAGTACAGTGAGAGATGGTGGTGGCCTGAACTATGGCAATGACCTTGGGGATGCAGAGAAGTGGGGGATTCAAGAACTATTAAAAGATAAGACCAACCATTTGGTGATTGATTTGCTTTGAGGACGAAGTGATGGAGAACACAAGGAAGACAGGCATGGGGTTATCAAGTCTGATTCAGCTGCTATAGTCAAGCATATGGAGAACAACTGCTCACCAATGGCACATATGGGCAATGTCTTCTCCATCTTAGATGCTCTTGCTACTTTTGGCAATTGTTGACCTGCTTTCTTCAAACTACCTTCAAACTCTCAATTTCTACTAAGTACTCAAGGCCTAGTAGAGAAACACAGGGCCAGGAAAGTAAATATGTACTTCAAAATTTACAACTTACTCTCTTATTTTTTGTTCATTAGCTGTGCAGGGTGTGTTGGCCTTCCCAAAGTAGCTCTTAATTTTTGAGGGGAAGGGCTGTGTCAGATCTATTGTTTCTATTCCCCATGGTGCTGATGACCAAGTAGGCATTTAATACATGCTAGGTGACTATTTGATAGAATAAGATGATTACACATTAATGCCACTTATTATCTCATAAAACGATTAAGATAATAACACCTGTAAGGTGTTGAGTGTTTTACATGCGTTATAAATGCCATCATTGCAGTACCTGGGTAACTCAGTCAGTTGGGTAGGCAGCTCATGATTTTGGCTCAAGTCATGATCTCAGGGTTCTGAGACGGAGCCTCGAGCCTCACATTGGGCTCCATGCTCAGTGGGGAGCTTACTTGAGGGTTCTCTCTCTTCTCCTCCCTCCCATTTGTGCTCTCCAAAATAAATAAATAAATAAATCTTTAAAAGGAATAAATGCCATCATATTCTTTTATTTATCTGACTTGTCCGAGACCCTTGCATGCAGGGAGTTTGGATAATAAACTTGTTTGACTACAGTCTCACTGAATTAATGTAATAGAATGGAAGCCTACCCTATTACTGTCAAACTCTACTGCCATCTACTGTTCATGTACTTACTAAATTCACATAATCTGCATCTCCTCTTCTTTGCTATCAAATATTTGTTTTCTGCAGATCTCAGGGGTTTTCTTGGCTTTGAGCTTCAACCAGAGTACATGTGATTTTCTAATAGTTTCCTGTGCTTCCTTATAACAATCCAGCATGATATTGACAATTTTCTCTTGTGGGCTAAAAGTTTATGCCTTTATGGAATATTAAACACTTTTAAATGTAACGACACAATGGTTTTTTCATAGGCTTTTTGTTTTGTTTTGTTTTCAGTTAAACTAAAAGAAAAGGTCACAGAATTTTTGGAGAGTTTTTTCCCCATCTCTAGTAGCCATCATTAAATTAAAACAAGACATCTTGGCTACATTCCACTCAGGATATAAATCTTGCTCATCCTTCAAGGTCATTGTTTCAAATGATTCCTTCTCCATAAAACTTTCCCAGATTCTTTATTCTATGAAGTAAATTCTCGACTGGCAATTGTTATAATGAGCCACAACGTGGAAGGACAATGAAGATTCCAATTTAAAAAACAGCTTTATAAACCAGTTCCCTCATTCTCCCTTTCCTGTTGGCTCCTTTTTTCTTTTGCAGACAAAGCTGGACTCTCAGCTGTGACAATCTTATAAAGTGTTTTTGTTTTAATAAGGGAATATTTTAGGAAGGGCAAAGGCAGAAGTAGAGACACTGTTGGTGGGTGATCTGGTGAGATTTTAGACAATTAACTTTGTCTTTGATTGCTGTGAGACTTTAGCCTACTAGCTTTTCTTAGGTACTAGATGGTGGGGATTTCAAAGGTTAATGGAATGACAGCAGACCAGGACTCAAACCCTTGCATATTTCCCCTCTAATTCTCTTTTTATAATGAAAAATAGTTTGGGGGAGGGCACTAAGCAAAGAGAACTTATTTGAGTAAATTTCTGGCATAATTTAGGTATCTGGGAGTAGTTCAGTGGCACTGTATCTAATGGGAAGGCTGTGTGGTGGTGTCAATGCCCCAGTACCTTGATTTCATAAATTCAGATTGAAGTCCATCTCTGCTACAGATTTCTTTAGCAAGTCTCTTGAGCTTCCTCACTGGACAAGATTAATCTTTTCCTCTTCTGTGCATTGTATGTTATTTCTTCCTAGGTCCCTCTCATAGAGGTTTGCATGCTTTTCCTTTTCCTTGCTCAAGGTGACAGAACCTTGGCGCGGCGCTCTCTGGGAATCTGTGGCGCCCGGCCCTGGGTTTCACCCTTGCACCTGGAGGGTTCTCTACGGTCACAATCACTCATGCGATCCCACACTTGTCATCTAAGGGCGAACGGACGAAAATCATCATAATCTACGACAGCCCCACGCTATGAAGAGCCCTTGGAGGAGGGATTGCTACTCAAGAGCAGGGAGGCAGACAGGACCTCTTCTCGTCGTTCCACCTTCCCCGGCCTATTGTGAAACCGAATATTTGTAGGGGGTGGGAGGTACGGCGGTGGGCACGAAGGTAAAGAAGAGCTTTTTCCAGGTAGGAACACAAACCTTGGAGGTCTGTGTTTCCGGAAGCACCCTCTTCGCGGATGGGACTGACTTCCGGCTTTGACTTCCCCGGCTTCCGAGTTTCGAGCTCCACCGCTTCCGCCCGGAGTTGCTCTAGGCTGCGGCTCCCCGCAGCTACTTCCGCCAGGAGTCCCTAGCAGCTCGGTGTTGGAAACTGGCCCTAAAGCGGCCTCCTCTTTCTCCCTTCAGCCTGCCCAGCCGAGGCCGGGTCCCCAGGTGGCGGCGGCGGCTGCTGGGACTGTCGCGGAGCGTTCTTTTCGCCCGAGACCTGGGCCTTGGGGCACCGGGAGTGCGAGAGAGACGCCCGGGCCTGGTCCAGCCCCAGCCCTCATCTTCCCGCGGCCAGTGACCGTGACCTCAGGCCTCGCCGCGCCCCTCCGAGCCTGGGGCGGGGCCCGGCCTCCCCGCCCCGTCCCCGCCCCTCCGGCCGGCCCCGAGCCCGGTCATCCTCCTCCCCAGCCCTGCGGCGGTGTGACCGCCTCGGACCTCCGGGACTCGGCCGTCCCGTGGCTCCGGCCGCGGGGGAACATGGAGTTTGCGGAGCTGATTAAGACCCCACGGGTGGACAATGTGGTGCTGCACCGGCCTTTCTATCCCGCCGTCGAAGGGACCTTGTGTCTGACCGGTCACCACCTGATCCTGTCCTCCCGGCAGGACAACACGGAGGAGCTGTGGCTCCTCCATTCAAACATCGACGCCATTGACAAGCGGTGAGTGCCCATTCTACCCCCTTCCCTAGGGAACCCCGGGGGTTTTTAGGAGGACGTCTGAGTGTTTTCGTTGAGCCCCATCGCCTAACCCGCCGGTAAAATGAGCCTTCTCTGGCCTGGACTGAGGGTATGAATTTTACAAAGCAGAAAACCATCCCAGTGAGATGCTTGATTTCCCTCAAATCTGGATGGAATTCCCAGGGTTATCAAATGGTTGTTACCAGCCTGATTATCATTTTTGGTACATAACATCACTTGGGTGGATTTTTAACCTTTTTTAAAAAAAACATTTATTCTTGTACCATCGTATTCTTTGGATTATTAATTGCCCGCCACAGTGCCCTGAAGTGGTTCAGTGTGATTTAGGTAAAGTCTTTACTTGCCTCTTTTGAGGAAAACTCAAAGAACTTAGTATGTAGTGTCTAAATTCCACAAAACTTTTTTTTTCTTTCCTTCAAAATGTTTAGTTTATCATGTTTCTCCTTATTTCTTACCTTCTGGGTCATCGATTAAATATTTCCTACTATGGGAGATTATAATATCTTGTATTTATCCTTACTAAGGGATAGTAAAGATTCTTTTTAGAAAAAAAACACAACCAGAATTGACTCTTAAGCAAGGGTATTAATTGTTTAACCTCTTTTTTTTTTTTTTGGCACTGCAGACTCTGTCTTTCCAAGGTGGTGTCTCAGAGTCAAAAAGTTATACTTCTGAGTCAAAATTCTTATTTCCCCAATGACTCTGTGTACTTAAGTCTCGCCAGGAGAAGGTGACTTGATTATCCGGTTTTCACTAAAGTATAAATGAGTGACAACAGCTTTTTTTATTATGTCTCAGAACAATTTGGATATTAAGATGATTCCTGGAGGGCGCCTGGGTGGCTCAGTGGGTTAAAGCCTCTGCCTTCGGCTCAGGTCATGATCTCAGGGTCCTGGGATCCAGCCCCGCATCGGGCTCTCTGCTCCGCAGGGAGCCTGCTTCCTCCTCTCTCTCTCTGCCTGCCTCTCTGCCTACTTGTAATCTCTCTCTGTCAAATAATAATAAAAAAAAAAGATGATTCCTAGAGAGGTTAAGCCTTAAAAGACGGTATTTACCAGTCTTTTGGTACCAGTAGAATTGGAAACGGTATGGATGAATTGATGACAGATTTTTTTTTTTTTTTTTCATGCACAGGGCTCCTACTTCTCCTGTGTATCAGTTTTCAATGGTCTCTCCTGGCCTGCAGAATAGAGTATAAACCTTCTACTCTGTCATTCATGGTACTTCATGTCTGGCCCTAACTTATTTTTCCCACCTTCGTTCTTGCCACTCCCTTTCATGACCCTCTGCCCCCCATTTTTTTTTTAAGATTTTATTTATTTATTCGAAAGAGAGCACAAGTAGGGGTGGCGGGGGACAAAGGGAGAGGGAGAGGCAGGCTCCCCACTGTGCAAGGAGCCTGTTGCTGGGCTCGGTCCCAGGGGACCATCCTAGGTTCATGACCTGAGCCGAAGGCAGACGCTTAACTGACGGTGTCCCCCAGGCTCCCCTCATGAACTCTTTCTATTAGCCAGTCCTCACTCTTTTATTTTTCTCACTATGTCCTGCATTCTCCTGTCTGTATCTTACCGATGCCCTTCCTTCTGCCTGGAATGCCTTGTTCCTCCCAAGTTTGTTGAAGATTTATTTAATGTCGTTATGTTCTCAACATTTTGTGAGGCGTGAAGAGCACCGGGATGAATAAAGTATAGTTCTTATCTTTCAGGAGTTCATAGGCTATCATCCAGTTTCTACTCATTATCAATGTGTAGTGTAACCATTTTAACTGCCCTCTCTTTTGTGGGTTTTTCTGTTAATTTCCACAACTAGAAGTAATTCTCCTCACCTTGAAATCCTATAACTCTTTAATTACACTTTCTTAATAAGTATATATTAAAATTTGTATTTTGATATTTACATATATGTTAGGTCCTTGAAGCCAGGACTTAAATTGGTTAATTTTTATATCTTTCAAAACTCCCAACTTGGGCAGATAGGCACATAGCAAGTATAAGAAGGATTGACCCCCAAATGATCAGTGATACCACAGAATACAAATTAGAGTTTCTCCATACCACTAACTCCCTTTTCTTTTTTTCTTATTTCATGGTTGCTTTTCACACTTTCATTTCATACTTAACCTGCATTTACTATATGCTAAACCTAGTAGGGCTTAAAAAAGTATGTAAGACATGACTTTTTAATCTGTTAGGGGAGAAATGACAGACTGTATATACGTCTGTCTTTTTCCCAGAAGCAGCATGATGTGATGGAAAGAGCATGAGCTAGGTCGTCAGATTAGAGTTTAATTATTGCTCTCAAGAAATACTTTCATCTGTCTTCTGTGTGCTGAGCACTGTCTGGGCTCTGCAGTTGTAGTTGTGACTAAGGGGGTCGAAGAGCTTGTGTGCTAGTGGAGGAGATAGATACTCAAATAAATCGATAAATTAGTAAATAACAGTGTCAGGTAGTAAGTGCCAGGAGGAAAAATAGAGGAGGATGGGAGGATAGAGAATGCCGGGAGGCAGTGTTCTTAGAAGGGATTTCAGAAAAGACAAGTAACATTTAAATGAATGACATCTGGGATACCTGGATGGCTCAGTAGGTTAAGCGTCTGCCTTCGGCTCAGGTCATGATCCCAGGGTACTGAGATCAAGCCCCGCATTGGGCTACCTGCTCCATGGGGAGCCTGCTTCTCCCTCTGCATGCCGCTCCCCCTGCCTGTCCTCTTTCTTGTTCCCTCTCTTTCTCTTTGTCAAATAAATAAATAAAATCTTTAAAAATAAATAAATAAATAAGTGACATCTGAAGGAGAGGGGAAGCTAGCAATGTGAATATCAGAAGAAAGAGCTTTCCAGCCAGGGGGAACAGCCAATGCGAAGACTGGAACGGGCCTGGCATGTACTGGAAAGAATGAAGAGGCCAGTGTGTCTGGAGGGCAGTGAGCAAGGGTAGAGGCTAGGGGTATAGCAAAAACTGGTCGGAGGGGTAAGCAGGGGGCAGATGGGGCAGACTTTCTTTGCCATTGTGATGGTTGTCAAAGGAAGCTCTTTGGAGAGTTGAAAGCAAGGAAGTAAGGGCCGATAGACTTTTTAGAATCTGGTTCTAGCCACTAGCAGAAGACAGATTGCAGAGACGCAGTCTAGTGGAAGCAGCAGGCCCAGTTAAGGGACTGTTGAGTAGTTCAGGGAGAAGGTGATGGTGACTTAAGAGTGGAAGTGGTAGTAGTGTGATCAGAAGCGGTCAGGTTTGGGATATATTTTGAAGGCTGAACTGCCATGCCTTGTTAGTGAATTGTAAATGGGATGTGAGAGGAAGCACAGTGTTGAAGATGACTCCTTTAGTTCTGCCTCTTGTTACACAGTTGTCCTTGGGCAAGCCACTTAGCCTCTCTGAACCTCTCAGTTCTATCACGCAGAGGATGACAACCCTTCTTATATTTAGTAGTTACTTATATTTGAGTGATGCTTTACAAGCTCATCGAATGCTCTCATGTGCACTGCATATACAATTTTATTAGGTCCTTTCAGCTCACAAGGTTTTTACATAAGTTTTGCAATTATGTGTTTTTCTTTTCATGGACCCCAGATGTAGAAAGTTGAGTTCTATTCACCTGTTTTCAGTCTTTTCTCTTTGTGTTGCTCAGACCTGATAATTTCTATCTTCAGGTTCACCTATTTTTCTTCTGCCTTTGAATCCCCCTAGTGTCGGTTATTGCGTTTTTCAGCTCCAGCATTTTTGGGGGGTTTCTTTGAGGTTTTTCTCTTTATTGATATTTCCATTTTGTTCACACATCATATTCTTGACTTTCTCCACATCTTCCTTTAGTTCTTTGAGCATCTTTAAGACCATTGTTTTAAAATCATTATTAAGTAAATCTGCCATTAGGTCTTTTTCAGGGAAAGTTTCTGTTGATGTATTTTTTCCCTTTGAATGGCCCATACTTTCCTGTTTATTTGTATGTCTTATGATTTTTTGTTGTTGAACACTGGACATTTGATCTAATAATGTGGTGACTGACTCTGGAAATCAGATTCTTCCCCTTCTCCAGGGTTTGCTGTTTTTGTTTGTTTGTTTTAATAATTGGTATTTGCTTATTATAATCATTATTGTTGTTGTTACGAGTTTTCTCTATGCCAGGGATTGACCTGAAGTATAAATTTAAGGTCCTCTACTAGCTCTTTTCTGAGCTTTTCCTTGGGCATTAACTCATATATGTAATTATTTTTGAATGTCCTAATCTTTAATGTCCGTCTCTTGAAAGAAGAAAAGTAAAAAATGAAATGAGGATTGGGAAGGGAAAGGGGACCAGTCTTTAAATTCCCTGGAAGTTACTTGTGGGGAAGGGGCTTGCAACAATAGGGAGAGGTGCGACAATAATGGCTGCTGGCATTTGCACATCTGTGATCAGAAGCAGCAATCAGTGATCAGAGTACAGATCCCTGATAGTTGGAGGACAGGATCTTTTTTCTCTGATACTTGGTAGACAGTGTCTTTGCCCAACTTGGCTTCCTCAGGCTGTACACAAGCTGCTCCAGGAACATGTGCACAGCTGCCCATGACATGGGTAGGGTGTGCAGCTGCTATTTTGCTAAGAGCTGAATTTATTCAGAATTTATCCTTCATGTCTTCCCCCGGAAGTTGTAAGCCTTAATAGACTATAGAGTTGCAAAATAGTCACATCAAGCAGATTGTGTCAGTGAAATTGTTATCTGGGTGCAGAGACAGATTCCTGGTGGTTCCTACTACACCACCTTCCCAGAATCCTTTACTTTATTGAGTTTTGAGCATTAAAAAAAATACATTCTAGATACAAGTCTTTTATCAAATAAGATTTGCAAATATGTTCTCTCAGTCTGTGGTTTGCCTTTTCATTCTCTTTAACAGTGTCTTTCAACGAGCAAATAATTTAAATTTTGAAGAAGCCCGGTATATCAGTTCTTTTTATAGATTGCGGTTGTGGTGTCTTACCTTAGAAATCTTTGCCTAACTCAAGGTCACAAAAATTTTTGCTCATGTTTTCTTCCAGCAGTTTTATAGTTCTAGGTTTTATTTTCAGGTATATGATCCATTTTAAGTTAGATTTTATATATGGTTTATGGTACACGTGTGTGTGTGTGTGTGTTGCATGTGGATATCTGATTGTTTTACCTCTTCTTCAATTAATTGTCTTTGCACCTTTGTTTCTATTTAAGTAGAACTATTTCTAGACTCTTTTCTGTCCCATTGACCTGTTTATCTTGATGCGGTTACATTACCAGTCTTAATTACAGCAGCTTTTTAAAAAATATTTATTTATTTTAGAGAGAGAGAGAGAGAGAGAGAGCGAGAGAGAGCGAGCATGTCAAGGGGGGGGAGACGTAGAGGGAGAGAAGCAGACTCCCTGCTGAGCATGGAGCCTGACTTGGGGTTTAATTTCATAAACTGAGATCATGACCTGAGCCAAAATTAAGAGTCAGGTGCTTAACTAATTGAGCCACCCAGGTGCCCCTACAGTAGTTTCATATTAAGTTGAAATTATCTAGTGTTAGCTATCCAGGATTGTTCTTATTAAAAGTTGTTCTGAAAAAAAAAATAATAAAAAAATAAAAGTTCTGTCGATTTAAATAGGTCATTTGCATTTCCATATGAATTTTAGAATCAGCTTGTTAATTTCTTAAAAAAAAAAAAGCCTATGTGATTTTGATTGGAATTTTGTTGAATCTGTTGGTAAATGAATTTGTTGAGAGTTGACATCTCATATCATAATATTAAGTCTTTTGTCCCATGAACAAAGTATATCTCTCTATTCATTTTATTTAGGTCTTCTTTAATTCCTTTCAACAATGTGTTATAGTTTTCACTTAGATATCTCAGGTATCTTTTGACAGATTTCCCCCATTTATTACACATTTTTGGATGCTCTTTCAAATGGTATTTTTAAAATTTCAATTTCTAATTGCTTTTGTATTAGTCATGTGTTTTACTTTCTATATTTTATTACCGTAGATGTCTTCAGGCCTTGCAGACCTGGAGAGGGACTGTCCCCTCTTAGAGTTAGCTATTTACTAGAAATAGTTGGAAATTTGCCTGTAAGCACACCTTTGATATGCACACCAACTGATCTTAAGTCCATACCCTTATCTGCCTCCTCAGATCAAGGTTATGCAGTGAGAACTACTATTCTCTCCTCTCCTACATTATTCCAGGGCCAGGTACAGATAACCGGGGATCACCTGTATAACCCAGAGCCTGATAAAATTATTTTATGTATCTAATCCTAAACTTGCTCAGCTCATCTCCTCTGCCTTTCCCATTTCTTTCTGTGAAACCTCACAGTAAAAGTTCTGGCCTGTGCTTTCCTCTTGCACTATCTGCCTCCTGACTGACCTGGTGCTTCTCCAAGTGGCCCTGCATGACATGGTGTGCCCTCACCTTTTGAGAACTGTGAGTCACAAATTGTCTTTTCAATGACAGTCATCTCCTGATCTGTCAGCCCTATCATCCTAAATAAAAACCAAGTCCTGAGTATTTTAAACAATTGTTGCAATAGTATATAGAAATACTGTTGATTTTTGTGTATTGAATTTGTGTCCGGCAGCCTTTATAACCTCACTTTTTAATTCTAATAGTTTTTTGTATATGTCATTAGCTTTTATAAGTAGACAGTCATGTCGTCTGCCACTAAAAACAATTTTATTTCTTCTTTTCCAATATGGATGCCATTTTTTTCTTGCCTCATGGCACTGGCTGTTAACTATCAGTACAATGTTGAATGGAAGCGGTGAGAGTGAACATCTCTGTTATTCCTGATACTAGTGAAAAAAGTATTTAGTCTTTCACCATTAAGTCTGTGATTAGTGGTAGGTTTATTTTGTTGTTTTGGTTTTGTTTTCTTTTGGTAAATGTTGTTATCAGGTTGAAGATGTTTCCTTCTGTTCCTGGTTTGCTGAGAGTGGAGGTTTTTTGTTTTTGTTTTTTAAGATCAGGCGTAGATGTTGAATTTTGCCAAATGCTTTTTCTGTATCTATTGCTATGATCATATATATAGTTTTACTTATTCAATTTGGTGATATGATAAATTGCTTCGATTTTCAAATGATAAACCCCAATTGTTCATGATATATTATCCTTTTTATATATTGTTGCATTTGGTTTGATTATATTTTATTTAGAAATTTTGCATCTGGCTTCATGGGGGAATATTGGTCTATAGTTTTCTTATGTCTTTGTTTGGTTTTCGTATTAGGGTGATGCTGGCCCCATGGAAGGAGTTTAAAAATAATTGCCTCTTCCTCAACTTTCTGGAAGAGTTTTTCTTGAATTGATATTATATTTTCCTTAAATGTTTTATAGAATTCATCAGTGAAGCCACCTAGGCCTGGAGGGTTTTTTGGTGGGGAAGATTTTCATGAAAATTTCAGTTTATTTAATAGCTATAAAACTAATTATGCTATTCTTGAGTTTGTGCCTTCTGAGGAATTGGCCCATGTCATTTACCTTGTTGAATTTATTGGCATAAAGTTGTTCCTATTATCTCCTTATCTTTTTAATGCTATACAATCTGTAGTGATTCTCATTTCTCTCATTTCTGATATTGGTAAATTGAGACTGACTTTCTTTTTTCCTGATCACTTTAGCTAGTGGTTTATTGCTTTTATTATTTTCAAACAATCATCATTGCTTTTATTATTCCCTATAATTTTCTTTTTTTATTTCATTGATTTTGGCTCTGATTTTTATTTAATATCTTCTTCTTTGAATTTGAGTTGCTTTTCTTTTTTTAGTATAGTAGAATCTGAAGTCACTAATATGAAACTTCCTTTTTTAATATAGATGCTCTCTTCAGACTATCAGCCCCACCCATGTTTCCCACCTCTGTAGGTTGGAAACTCTCAAAACTGTAAACTGGGGTAATTGTAGGATTCACTTGTTTCCCATCTCCCAGAGATCTCTATTCTTTGTTCCTTGATGTCCAGTGTCTTGAAAATAGTTCTTTTGTTTATTTTGTCCAGTTATTTTGGTTGTTTCAGGTGGGAGGATAAATATGGTCACTGTTATTCCACCTTTGCCAGAAATAGAAGTGCCAAGAGTGTGAGTTTTCCCAATAAATTTGATAAGAGGCATTCCAGTGTGTTCATAGGGTGTGGATGTCTGGTAGAATTATCTTTAGTAGGATTTGACCTGTGCTGATAATGTTCGCCTGTCCAAATTAACAATGTGGTGATGTGAGGCGTAAGGATGCTTACAGTTGAGATGGAGCTCAGGAAGAGTAGCCATAGGAGTTGCCTTTCTAAACTGGGCAAAGTGTAAGTAAAATGAACAGTATTTGGTCAGTCTAAGATTCCTAGTTTAGGGAATACTCAGAAATATTAATGGAAAAGAAAGGGGCCAACCTGTGGCAAAGCACAAGAAAACTCAGAGCTGTCAGCAAATACAGACAAAACAACAATAAGAAACAGATGACATATGTTGTAATTAAGGTAAAATTACATTTGTACAAAATTTCTGATACAAAAGTTATGAGTAGATATGGCACTTAGAAAAGATAATGTAAGTTAATAGTTTTTAAAGACTGAATAAAAGATACTTATATTTAAAATCAACTACTACAAGTTTGGAAGTAAATAAAGTCTGAAATGAAGTATTTTCCTATGCTATATAAACACTTAACATATTAATTACAGATCTTTTTTTCTCTGTTCTTTGAAGTAAGGCCCCAAATAATCTTCATTGAGTGAATTGGCCTAGTATGAATTACTTTATGAATTTGAAAAATATTAAGTACATGTATTTAAAATAATTTATGGCTCACATTTTAATAATACAGTCCTGACTCTTCCTTAATTAGACTAATTCTGGAGAAGAAAGTTGAATATAGATGGTAATTACAACTACATTCTCTTTTCAAGGAAATAGTCATAAGTTTAAAGATAGAAATATATATATATATATGTTACTAAGCATAATTTGTAATTTTTTACAGATTTGTGGGACCACTGGGTACCATCATCATAAAATGTAAAGATTTTCGAATAATTCAGTTGGATATTCCCGGAATGGAAGAATGTTTGAATATAGCCAGTTCCATTGAGGTAAATATTTCAGAGCCAACATCTAATGAAAATAAAGAGTAATAAAAAAGAACCTTGTATTCCGACTCAGTGTGGCTCTTATGTTTTTTTTGTTTTTTTTTTTTTAGTAGATAGTTGGTTATATTCTGTGACTCACATATTGAAAATTGACAGGAAAAGCCTCACCCTGATTCATTGTTACAGGAATGTAATAAGATTTTATCGACTTATAACAGTTTTTAGTGTTACTTATTCCTCCAGATTCACTCGTTGTAGTATTTGACAGGATTTCCTTCTCTTTTAAGACTCAATAATACACTGTTGTATGTATATATGGTAAGGCTTTTCTAAAAAGTTACTTCTTTTATAAAGCAAGTAATTATCACCAATGATTATAGTCTTTTGTTTGTCTTTAGTAAGTCTGAATTTTTCCTACGTCAGGTTTGCTTAAGACAGGGTTTGTTTGTTTTATATTTGCAACAACAATATTGAGTATCTGTTCAGATAACAAATAATAGACATTTTACTTGGATAATTTAATATTTAAATGGAGTTGCTCACACCATTTTCTTCCCCATTCAAACCAACTATTTTGGTTTACCCTCAAATTTTAAATTGCCTCGTTTTACATCATTGTCACTAAATTATAGCAATTAACTTTTTGTTTATAGTATTTTCTAGACAATTATAGACACATTGATTTTTTTTTTATCCCCTTTGGTCTTTGAGTGACTAATCTGGTCTTTGTATCCAAAACAAATGCTGTTGGCTTACCTACTAAAAAAGACAGAAAAGTTTAAAAATCTGTAATTAGGATCTAGTTTGGTTTTTAAACAAGAATAGTGAGATAAGGGCGCCTGGGTGGCTCAGTGGGTTAAAACCTCTGCTTTCGGCTCAGGTCATGATCTCAGGGTCCTGGGATCGAGGCCCATATCGGGCTCTCTGCTCAGCAGGGAGCCTGCTTCCTCCTCTCCCTGTCTCTCTGCCTGCCTCTCTGCCTACTTGTAGTCTTTCTCTCTCTGTGTCAAATAAATAAATAAAATCTTTAAAAAAAAAAAAAAAAAAGAATAGTGAGATAATACAACTGTAGTGCTGAGAAAAATGGTGTGGAACTGGTTTACATTCTTTCTTTGCTAAATTTTACTTAGAGGAAATGAGAAGATGGCCTAAACTATTTGTCTTACATATCTTGTCATTTGTAAGTGATGTAGTCATGTTGATTTGGACAAATTTGCTAACATGGGTAAGAAACACACTGGTTTCTAGGCTATTAAATTGAAACACTGTCCTGCTATTTGGGCAGGGGAATACTACTGACCTGTTTCATTTGAGCTTTTTTTTTTTTTCTTTTGTGGTTTGGATTTTCACTGATCAGTCTACGTTTTTCTTCTTATACCTTTTTTTTTTAAAGATTTTATTTATTTATTTGACACAGAGAGATAGATCACAAGTAGGCAGAGAGGCAGGCAGAGAGAGAGGAGGAAGCAAACTCCCCGAGAAGCAGAGAGCCTGATGCAGGGCTCGATCCCAGGACACTGAGATCATGACCTGAGCCAAAGGCAGAGGCTTTAACCCACTGAGCCACCCAGGCGCCCCTGTTCTTACCCCTTTTTATAACTTACAGTATAGCTGGTTGGTGGATGTTAGTGAAGTTGCATATGGTGAAGGATAGCTGTAAAGGATAGGGCAAAGCCTGTTACCCACTTTCTGATTGCATTTACTTAGCTTCGTTAGCATCTGACACTAATCAGTTGTTTAATTGACTGTACATAGTATCTGAAGTACTTTAGAAACTGAATATATAGAAACCCTTGACCTCAGGAAGTGATGATCTATTAATTATTTTACAACATAGTAATATACATTGTAAACTTGGTCTCTTGCCTTTTGCTGGTATCCAATTCCTTCCCTACCTCCCCTATACTTCTTGACATAACTTGGGAGTAAGAAGTGAATTTCTTATATAAAACAGTTAAACTAGTCTTTCTAATCAAGAATCCATATATCCTAATATATTCCGCTGCTACAAATAGAATCCCATTGGAAGACTAATTGGTAAGTGCTCAGTTTTCTAAAATGTAGCAGGAAGTCTGATGAAGCTTTTTTTTCTGTGTAGTTTCCACTGTCTTTTGGAATGGAATTGTTTTCAGTTCTTTCAGCATTAATGTGTTTAAAGGAAAAGCCCTGTCTCTAGTGATGTAATATGTGATCACAAGTCTGAATATGAGTGCTTATTACCTGCTAAAGTGGCTGTTGATTTGCATTTAAAATTGTGGTTGTACCAGCCACTATGGAAAACAGTAAAGAGGTTCCTCAGGAAATCAAAAATGGAACTACTCTATGACCCAGCAGTCCCACTTCTAGATACATGTAAAGAAAATGAAATCATCTCAGGGAGCTATCTTTACTCCTGTGATCATTGCAGCATTATTGAGAATAACCAAAATATGGAAATAGTCTTAAGTATCTGTCAGCAGATGAATGGATAAAGAAAATATGATGTTTATCTGTAATACAGTGGAATATTATTCAGCCTTAAAAAACAGCAATCCTGATATTTGTGACAGCAGGGGTGAAACTGGAGGGCATTATGCTAAGTGAAATAAACCAGAAAGAGAAAGACAAATATTGCATGTTACTTCTTATACGTGGAATCCTAAATACTAAAAACAAAACTTAGAGAAATAGAGAGTGGAGAAGTGGTTGCTAGGGGCTGAGGGAGGTAGGGAGAGGTTGGTAGAAGTTACAAACTTATAAGATGAATGAAGTCTTAGGATCTAATGTAAAGCATGGCAACTATAGTTGATAACACTGTATTATTGTATAATAGAAATTTTCTAAGAGTAGAACTTGAATGTTTTCAACAAAAGGCAAATATGCGAGAAGTTGGATATGTTAATTAATTCCACGAGGGAGTCCTTTCACAATGTATCAAATCATTACTTTGAATGTCTTAGTTTTGTCAGTTTTACCTCAGTAAAGATGAAAATTTTTTTTAAATATTGCAAAGAATATCTTAAAACAGTTTTTAAAAAGGGAAACAATTAGTAAAGTAACATTTGTACTGAACAATGGCAGCTCTGGCCTAGGTCAGATGCGGACATTGGCCATCATTCTTCTGTTTCGTGTGATTGGCGGCCAAAGACTATGCAGAAGTGGATGATGGATTATACAGCCGTGCTTCTCCATATTTTCTGTATTATGAGCCCTAGGGGAAAAGTGTCATGATTTATGAACAGATGGAAGAATAACTGTGGATGAAGACATTTTTGTTAAACTGCTGAACTACATGTCTAATCTGTTTTTAAAGTCTTGGGCTCATTCTTTTGTGAGCCTGGTTCTTCTGTGACCTAGAGGGAGGTAGCTTTATTCTGAGAGTTTTGGGGAACTAGCATGATGTTGGGCTCCCGACCTCCGCCAGGTGAGTGTCTCCATAATTACTGTACTTGAATTATGCTAATTGATTTTGGTATCTTTTTTCCCAGCCATAGAAGTGTTTTTTATAACTCCCCTGTCAGAAGGTTGAAACTGCCAGGTGATGGAGGATGTTCCATCTGTCTGTTCCTTCCGTTTAGTTGGGTTTTCCTTGTGGTGGTATCCAGAATTCAAGTGTTCCCAATGGTTATAGGTTCATTTGGGAACCACAGAGTTACTGCCTCAGCTTGAGAATGGGTCTCTGTAGCATAAGGGTAATATGATACGTGGCCACCAAGCTGTAACATCCTTATTTATGGTAACTAACAGACACTGATTTGAAATAATGTACATATGCTGATATAGCTGACAACTGAATTTTGAGCCAAGGCCTTGTTTTCTAACCAGAACCCATTTTTTCTCTTTTTCTTTTTTTTTTTTTTAAAGATTTTATTTATTTATTTGACACAGAGAGAGAAATTACAAGTAGGCAGAGAGGCAGGCAGAGAGACAGGGAGAGGAGGAAGCAGGCTCCCTGCTGAGTAGAGAGCCCGATGCAGGTCTCGATCCCAGGACACTGAGATCATGACCTGAGCCGAAAGCAGAGGCTTTAACCCACTGAGCCACTCAGGCGCCCTTTTTTTTCTGATCCCTAGAAATATTTGGACCTTTTTATTAGGCTTTGTTAAGTGGTATCTAAAGGAGTTATTTAATTTTTCTTCTGGAATAGGTGTGCACACTTTTTTTGTTCTTTTGTTCATTCAGCAAATATTAACTGAGTGTATGCTATGTGCAAGTACCTTGTTAGATGCTGAAAGCATGGAAATTAGCTTCAGTAAGCTATAATTGTATCTAGAGGTAAATACAATGTTAGAGAAATATTTTGGGTGTGCGTCATTATTAGACCATATTTATTTAATGCCAATTTGGCAGTTAGAAGATGTTTCAAATTGTGGTATGTTCCTTTTTCTTTCTTTTGTTTCCTTTTTATGTCCTAGGCATTGTCTACCCTGGACTCTATCACTCTGATGTACCCTTTCTTTTATCGGCCCATGTTTGAAGTGATAGAAGATGGCTGGCATTCTTTCCTTCCTGAGCAAGAGTTTGAACTCTACTCTTCTGCTGTGAGTAACATTTGAGACAACTTATGTGTAACGAGAAATAACCCAGTACTTTACTTGTGAAATGATCCCTTCCTTTTGACGACTAATAAGGTGTTGTTGGCTTATCCATGCCTGAAAGAAATTTCTTTTAGCTGTTAGTACTGCAGCTTCTGCCATTCAGAGATTTGAACAATTTGTTTTCAATGCTGCAGTTCCAGGGATTTTTCTTCTAGTGGGTTTCAGCTGTATTCCAGATGTTACTTTTTTTAATTTTGCAAATGACATTGGTAAAACATTAAGGTCTTCGTAAAGATAGTCCTGACCTGTTTTGAGTTCACTGTAGATTGTTTTAAAAGTGTCTCCATAGAAACAACTTTATATGTAGTAATTAGGTTCTGAGCCATCCCAAAAAGTCTATTGAAACTGTGGTGTGCCTAAGACAGCATTAGAGAAACATAGATCATATTTGTTTCTGGGGGATAATTTTTGTTTTTTTATAATTTGGGTTATTAGAACCAGGTCATAGAACCAGGTTTTCTTTCTCATTCTTCACAATTTTATTTCTTTCTTTTTCCATCACACCTATGTAAATGGACCCTGGTGGTGGGGGATCAAGAAGTAGGGACCAGGAGATTATGTAATTTAAAGAATAAAGATGTCCATGTCAGCAAAGTGATAAAGGAATAGGAAGTTCACATTCTTACTGTATGGGGCATTTTTATGTATTTCATAGGTAACTACTTGTATTTACACTTATATTTAGTGTTTTTATTACATTAAAAACTACATAGTAAACATTCTTAAATGCATACATTCTTAAATTAATCAGCTACCACCAACAGTTAACTTAGAGGAATCCTTAATTATTTCCTAGGTGGAAAATAGCAGTCACATAGTGATCAGGAAGGGAGATGTCTGGATGATTTGTTTGGGTAGCCAACATTGTACAAATACCCATGATTATGTTTAGGTGCCATAAGTGAACCAGTCTAAGTCTATATTCTACAGGTCAACATTCAAATCAGTCTCCTATTCTGTGCAGAAATCCCCTGCACTAAAAACATCCACGATATGGTCGTTTAGCCTCTGCTTGAAATGCTAGTATGGGAGAATTTGCAAAAAACACAGTGGTGTCCCATTTGGGGACAGCTCTATTCTGAGCTGACCTCTCTCTGTTTCCCTGTACATAGAGCCAATGTTTCTGATGTTACCTTGTGTTATTCGATTTACCTTATTCCTCTACCATGAACTCTTCTTCAAATTAGGAACTTGTATGCCCCATTAAGTTTTCTTTATTTCTGCAGATTAAATATCAGTATTTACTTCAACTTTTTCTAATAATGATGACCTCAGGGCCTCACACTGTCCTGGTTGCTTGTCCCAGCTGGGCCTTCAGTTTGTCATTTAGTCTCTTAAAATATAGTACCCATACCACTTGGCTTTGGAATTATTACTGATGCTTTAAGGCAGCTTAAAGTTGCATTAGCTTTTTTGAGAATTAAGTTACTAATAAAATACACTAAAATCTATACATCCTCTCATATGTGTTACTAAGGGATCTGCCCTGTGTTTTTGTTATTATATTTATTTGCTAATTTTTATTTAGATTCAATACTTTTCCAAGTAGACATTTTCTTTTTGGTTTAGCTAATTATTTAAGCTGTTTGTATATTTGAAGTTCTGGCTATTTTCCTGCAAATTTTGTAAGTCACAGTTTTCGTGAGAACATCTTTAATGCCTTGTTTGAGGTATTTAGGTACGATTACTAGATGATGGAAACTTAAGATGAGCAGAGCATGGTCTCTTCCTTCTAGTTGTTGAAAGTCTAATGGTTATTCAAGTAGTCAAGTATGATGACATAAGTGCTGACAAAAGTATCCACAAGGCACAGGGAAAATGACATTAGATTTGTGTTACAGAAAATCAATTATGTTGCAAAATGCTAAGAAACTGAAGAAGCTACTATAATAATATAAAGAAGATGGTTGGATATAGTATAGAAAAATTCAGAAAGTAGAATTAAAAGGCTTTGGTGATCCACTCACTACAGGTGAAAGGAAAACAGGCAGTGGCATCTAGGATGATACCACTGAGATGGGAAAAACAGAAAGAGAAATGTTTTAAAGGGAATGAGTTAAGTTCAGTTTGGGGGATGGTAGTTCATAGGGCCTGTATGGTACATGTCATTGAATATAAGAGATAGTCTGGAGCTTATTTGAGAGGTCTGTGTTAAAAATGAAAAAAAAACTGAGGGTAATCAGCAAATACACTGTGGAAACCATGAGGAGAGACTGAGATTGCCTAAGGAAAGCATCTAAAGTAAAAAGGATGCCAAGGATTGGGCCGTTTAAGAGGTGAATGGAGGAAAAACCCAAGGGAAGAATGCGTTTCCAGTAGGAGATAGTCAGCAGTGTGCAAAACTTCTTATTCATTGTTGTCTCTTTCCTGGGCTAGGAGGGTGAGACAACATTTTCAGATAAAAGGAAACTTAAGAATTTTTTGCCGAGGGGCCTGTAGGGAAACAATATGAGGGAAACTTGAAAATTTAGAATTATTGAAGAATATTGCAAATGCTAAATACCTAGGTAAATATAACAGGCTATTTTTTTCTCTTTTTAATGTCTTTAAGATATACATGACTATTTAAAGACTATAGCATCGGCTTTGTGGTGTTTATAGTGTATGTAGACATACATGGAAACTATAATGTTAAAGTTGACTGGGTGTGCGGCGACTGACTGGGCAAATATACAGTTATATTCTTTGTTGTGAGAATCTGTCATGTGCACTCTCGGATGTTTGGCAGCATCTTCGGCACCACTAGATGCCAGCAGAATTCTCCGCCCCCCCCACCTGTAGTCGTCTCTACACGCTGACAAAAGTTAACCTCTGTGCAAGATCACCCCTGGTTGAGAACCAGTATCATAGAGCAATCCCTTTTTTAAAAATGGGAAGAGGCGTAATTTAAAAAGTCAATACATTAAAATGCAGTTCTAAAAAGTATTTAAATAAGATTATTTAAATTAATTCCCACAGTACTGGTGGGAAGGAAAAAGCAGCAATAAAAACTGAAGGGACAAACAGAAAATAAATGTTAGGAATACCCAGAATATTTCTAAATTAACAAAATACTTGTAAGTAATCTAGGAGTCCAAAATGAAATCATAAAGAAGATTAGAAAATATTTTGAACTGAATGATAATAAAAATGTAACATCAAAATATGTAGAATACAGCTAAAGCAATGTTTAAAGAGCAATGCACAGTTTTAAAATGCTTAGATTAAAAAAGGAGAAAAGGTCTAAAATCACCATCTCAAACCATAGAAAAAAAAAGAGCAAAGTAACTGCAAGGAATGGAATAATAAGAGTAGAAATCAATGAAATACTTAGAACTCACAGACAAGTTTAGCAAGGTTGATCAATCTTAATATACCAAAACTAATTGTATTGGCAACAAGCAATCTGAAAATGATTAAAATAGTTGGGAATAAATTTAACAAAAGAAGTGCAGATTCTTTACACTGAAAAACACAAAACATTCCAGAGAGAAGTTAAAGGATTTCTCTAAATAAATGGAGAGATATACCATGTTTGTGGATTAGAAGACAGTATGGTTAAGATCAGTAGAAGGCTGACTTATGTAGCAGACCACAAAGTAAATATTTTAGGCTTTTTGGGTCATGCAGTCTCTGTTACAACTACACCACTCTGCTGTTGTAGCATGAAAACAGCAATAGATAACACATCAGTGAATTGGTAGTGCTAGGTTCCAATAAAACTTTATTTATAAAAATGGGCCGTAGGCTGGATTTGGCTTATAGACTATTGTTTGTTGACCTCTCATTAAGATGACAATTGTCTCTCGGGCACCTGGGTGGCTCAGTCAATTAAAAGTCTGCCTTTGGCTCAAGTCATGTTCCCAGGGTCCTGGGATTGAGCCCCACATCTCACTCTTTGCTCAGTGGGAGCCTGCTTCTCCCTCTCCCTCTGCCACTGCCCCCTGCTACTGCTCTCTTTCTCTCTGTCAAATAAATAGTTTTTTAAAAAAGATGACCGTTGTCTCCAAATTGATTTATAGGTTCAATCAAAATCCTGTCAAAATTCCAATAGCTGTTTCTTATAGAAATGACAGAACTATCCTAAAATATATGTGTATTTGCAAAGTTACTAGAATAGCCAAAACAACTTTAAGAAAATAAACGATTTACTTTCCTTGATTTTAAAACTTAATATAAAGCTACAGTAATCAAGAGAATGTGGTATGGTATAAGGAAGACCTATACGTGGATGAAATAAGATCTAATGCCATATTGGTGTAAGGGTAGACCTATACATGGATGAAATAAGAGTTAAATCTACAAAACTTCTTGAAGATAACATAGGATAAAACCTTTATGACCTTGGATTAGGCAAAGATTTCTTAGATAAACACCAAAAGTGACTGAAAGCAGATTAATGATTTCCTAGTTTGGGATGTGGAGAGGAAGATACAGATTGTAAAAATACACATGGGACTTTGTGGGAGATGATTGTAATGTCTGTTATCTTGATTGTGGTGGTAGTTTTATGGGTGTATACAGCTTATGGTTGTATATAGCTATCAAGACTCATGAAATCATGCATTCTAATTGGATCTAGTTTATTTTTCATACAAATAATCTCAAAGTTGATTAAAAAGAGAAAAAACTTAATGTAAGTTTTAAGTAGCTGATTAGAAACAGAGACTTAATGATCCGGAATATAGATCTGAAGTAATTGCTAAAGGTACAGAGCAGAGAAACAAGGAAGATGGGAAAAATAGTAGAGAAGTTAGATAATGCATGGATGATAAAGGGAGAAGATCCAACATTTATTAAATGGGAGTTCAGGAGGAAGATAATAGAGAAAACTTAAGAGAGGCACTATTCCTGTCGGTAATGATCGAGAGTTCTCCAGAATCAATCAGAGTCACAAGCTCTTAGATTAAAGTGTCTCAGCAAACACCATTCAAGACAATAAAAAAGAAATCTTTACTTAGATGTGTTGTAGTACAGCTATTAAGTAGTAAGGCAAAGAGAATATCACAAAATTAGACAGGAAAAGACAAATTACATAAATGGTGTAATAAAATTAAAATAGAAAAAAAACCCTAAATAGGATAGAACTAACCCTTTCTTGATAAAACCCTTTCTTGATAAAAGCTCTTAGCAGAATTGCATTTGAAGGGAATTTACATGATTTGGTAAGTGCTACCTGATAGATCTGATAAAGCTACCCAAAATAAAAACATACAAAAAGCAAATCTTTTATTTGCTTTAAGCTCAAGAGTGAGACAAGATGCCCACCAACCACTACTCCTTGCTTGTTCAGTAAGACAAGAAGGAAAAATAAAAGGTGTAAGGATTGAAATGAAAGAAGACTGTCATTGTTGCTTATATACTTGTGTACACAGGAAGCTGAAAGAATCTTGAGATTGTAATAAGCATTTCTCTACACCAGCCACAACTTTGAAAATATATAACTAAAAGGCAACAAAAGTAGAAGGTTTCTAGGAGTATACCAAAGAAAAGATATCCAAGGCTTTTATTGAGAGTATTATACAACTTTATCGAAAAAATTAAGAAAGCTTTAAAAAGGTGAGAGACACTATGCTCATGGACAGGGAGATTGAATATTTTAAAGATGTAATTGTCTTCAAATGAATCTGTAGAATCAGTGCAGTCTTATTAAAACTGCAGGGGGTCTTAACATGAAATTTGATGAAAGCCACACAGAGGAGCAGAGAACTGAGAGGAGCCCAGGTAGTCTTAGAGAGCAAAAAAAGGGAGGAGGAGACTTAGCCGACTAAATATCAAGTCTATTCTAAAAGCTTTGGGACTTACTACAAATACACCAGTGGGACAGAATAGAGTCTCCTCTATGTATGGAAACTTAATATATGCCAGAAAGTGGTGTTGCAGGTCAGTGGATGATCATACTGTTTTCCAGAGTAAGAAATCAATAAGTAATGCCTAATCTTGAAAATAAAGAAGTAACAGTATAATCATATTATTTAGAAATTTGGAGGTGAACACCAGAGTTAAAGCTAAAAAAGTTGAAAATGATTGCCTCTGGGGAAAAGGGGAATTATGAGATGGAGGTAAGCAGGAAACAGGTAAATTCCTTTTATTAAATAATAAATCTTTTAGAAACTGTCTTTAAAATTGGTAAGGAGGATAACTGAAAAGTGAAAATGGTTTAATTTAAAAATATATTGTGTCATGTAAAAGGGTTTTTTAAAAAATATTCTCTTTTTCTACAGTATGTTGAACATCCTTCAATTTTATCTTCTTGGTATTGCAACCCATGGCCAGTATGTTAGGCCAACTCTGATTTATCGGAATATATCAAAATTTGCCTATACAGCTTTTTACAGTCTTCAAGTGGCTTTTATTTTTAATGTTCGAAATAAGTTGTCATTAGATAATTTTACATTGTATACTTTTAGTACTTAGTGTAGTTAGTTAGAAATTAGTTCACTGATTCCTAAGTATAACTTTTTTTTTAGTATTAAGTTGTTAATTGTTTTAAGAAAGATAATACCAGTCTTTCTACATTTTCCTTTTTTTAAATAACAGAAAAGAACAAGAGATTTGATGTAGGTAGTAATTCTATTCTCATCTGTTCTGGTTAAGCATTATCTAGAGTATTACAGTCTTCCTGTTGCTATACTGCAGAGTACCAAAAAAAAAAAAAAAAAAGTGGTACCTAAAAAGGATGAATGGGATGATGTCAGCTAATAGGATGCCATTTGAAATAGGAACATGTGCTGAAATCATAGTAAAAACAATAGAGGAAGTTACAAGAGCCACATTTTGCTCAATATAAGGAAGCACTTTCTAGGAACAGAGGATCCGTGGTATAGCAGGAAGCCGATTCTGAAAAATAGAACTCCTTCAGGTATAGGTTTGGTATCCTTATATTAAATTCCTGAAAGATGGCTTCTTCATTGTATGAAAGTTGATCTCTAAGGCCCTTTAAAATTTTTGGATTATTTTGTGACATTGAGATACTTGCTTAGCTTTGAAGTATTTTGTGTTTTTCAGACCAGTGAATGGAGGTTAAGCTATGTCAATAAGGAATTTGCTGTCTGCCCTTCTTACCCACCGATTGTCATAGTTCCCAAATCCATTGATGATGAAGCTCTTCGAAAGGTAGCTGCATTTCGGCATGGAGGACGCTTCCCAGTACTCAGCTATTATCATAAAAAAAATGGAATGGTAAGTGTATGGTACTGCTCCTTGAGCCACTGAAAGCCTTCGTTTGCGGGTCTTTTCTTAGAAATACTCTGTTTTCTGTGTACTTGTTCATAGATGTGATTAGTCTTTCCTATTAGGACTTCCTTCTTTTAAACTTTAGGGAATCAGGAGTAGTATGTTTTGTGATTAGGATATGATCTTGAATTCTTTTCATGATGCTGCTCAAAATTAGAAAGGCCAGATAGGCTTATCTTCAGGACTCAGTACAAAGGGAACTAATGTTCATTTGACACTTAAAATAATACTATTAAATAGAAAAATTTCTCCAACCAAAACAGTGGTAGAACACTTTATTTTAATTTTCTTTACTAAATTTCCCTGGAAGAGGTAAATTGAGCGGACATTTTTATTTTCCCAAAAGGGAGAAGAGTGACACAGGTTATTGTTACAACTTTAGTAAACACAGGAGTCAGTAATTGATTAGGCAAGCACTTGCTGTATGTATGTGTATGTTTCCTAAATATTTTCTTTCTTTCTTTCTTTCTTTCTTTCTTTTGAGAAAGAGAGTGTGCATGAGTTGAGGGTAGGTAGGGGTAGAGTAGAGCAGAGGGAGAGAGAATCCTAAGTAGGAGCATGGAGCCCAACGTGGGGATTGATCCCACGACCCTAAGATCATGACCTGAGCCAAAATCAAGAGTTGGACGCCTAACCAACTGAGCCACGCAGCCGCCCCCTCTCTAAATCTGTTTCTGTTCTCTGCTTTTTCTCTCAGTCAACAACTCTGCTTCTCATGTTGAAACCAGTAGTAAATTAGTGGATAAGTTGTAGTAATATTCCATTTCCCTTTTTTCCCTGGATAATAAATCAAGTATGGATATTTAGGATAAAAAGATTTCTAAAAATTTGCTACTTTGACATCAGATTATCTACCCTGTTTGCTCAATAGTATTTCTGTTAATCAGGGTTCATTACAAAGCATTTTAAAAACTGATATTAAATATACTATGTGTCCATTTACATGGTTAGCACAGTCTGGGAGTTAGCTGTTGTTATCTTCTGGATGATCTTTCTTCATCATGTTAAATTTCAAGGTAGTTAAGGTAACAGCATATATTATGGTATGAAATGGAAATAACTCTAAACCATTCACCAGGGAAGAGACCAGTATAATACTGATTTCTTGAGAAAAGTTTCAAAACCAAACCTTTCAAAATATATAGTTAATGGTCTTTGGAAACATCTAAGTCTCGAAATACTGAAAAGGATGAAAGAGGGCCAAAGGAGAATAAATAATAGACAAACAGCTTACAGGATATTAAAAATGATTCCCACAAGAAGAATAGTGCATAAACTTTTTTATCTTACCATAGATGCCTTTTTTCTTTATAATTCTTTTTTTATTTTATTTATTTTTTAAAAGAGTTTTATTTATTTTTTTATTTGACAGAGAGAGAGAGATCACAAATAGGCAGAGAGAGAGGAGGAAGCAGGCTCCCTGCTGAGCAGAGAGCCCGATGTTGGGCTCGATCTCAGGACCCTGAGATCATGACCTGAGCCAAAGACAGAGGCTTAACCCACTGAGCCATCCAGGCTCCCCTATAATTCTTTTTTTAAAAGAAGGCAGACGCTTAACCAACTGAGCCACCCAGGTGTCCCTATAATTTTTGATAAAAAACCTGCCAACCCTGTTTATGTAGTTGAAACAAAAATTTGCTGGCACATAGGCTGTTATCCTTCTATTACAAGACCATGTCTACTAAACAATTTACTGACTAAACGAATTGTAATATTTGATCTTTTTAGCAATTATACTGTATTATGTCGAAGTATTTTTGAGATAGTGGGAAGAAAAAGTGCAGGGCTTATTTTTGTTTTACAGTTTTTAACTATTGCAAATATATAGAGATATTTCTTTGTTTCAGGATCAAATTCATCTTCAAAGTGTCACAGTTGTTTTTGAGATACTCTTAATCTAGCTAATTCTTTTCTGTTTTCAGAAACTTTCAAAGCAGCTACTCCTCAATTTTAAACTGCATTGTGCTTCTAGGTAATCATGCGAAGTGGTCAGCCACTCACTGGCACAAATGGGAGAAGGTGCAAAGAAGATGAAAAGCTGATAAATGCTACCCTCAGGGCAGGAAAACGAGGCTACATCATTGACACCCGCTCTTTAAATGTTGCTCAGCAAGCTAGAGCCAAAGGCGGTGGCTTTGAACAAGAAGCTCATTATCCCCAGTGGAGGCGGATTCATAAGTCCATTGAGAGGTAAAAGACTCTGAAGACAGTAATGGACTCTTTTTTGAAGCAAATTAGAGTGAGTGAGCGCTTAGCTGTTCAAAGATCACAGGTTCTCAAATGAACCTACCCATTAACTTAAAGTCAGAAATTGGCTGGATATCCTGTCGTGTTTTATGAGAGAAGCAGGAAACTTAATATTGGATGCCCAAAAGCGACTTAGTCAAATAGCGTGCTTTGTCTAAGTGAACTCTGCAATTTCATCACTGCAAGGTCTGTTCCTCTGCTTGTAGATCACTGGCCACCACACTTAGTGATCAGATATGCTAAAGATAAATATATTTTTCTAAGTCAGAAGACTAGAGACTTCTTTCCACCACAGCCACCTATTCTCATCCTATTTCCCCCCACCTATATCTCTTGTTTATGCTTACAGCTAGGGGTTTATAAGGGCTTCTGGATGGGTGGGTGGGGTTGGAGCTAAGAAAACAAGGGGTCTGAGCTGGCCTTGGCCATCCCTGCTCAAGGTACCGGGTGTCTACTGTTGGACCTGTGGGAGCAGGATTGCAGATGTCAGTGGTGTGGCCTCCTGACTTGTCACAAAATGCCGTGTTCTGGCCCTCTCCCTAGTCAGATAATTCAGCTATGTGAACTGGTTTAATCTGTTCACCTGAGGAATGATTTACCATGACAGGCATGTTAAGCTTCTTTGCAACCATGTTTAAATATTAGTTTTTCAGTGTTTAATTATCAAGTTACTGCATAGCAAGGTAAATATTTGTATACTATTTTGAACTACTTAGCCTCTTGGATGTATTGGAGGTTGGGGTTTTGGTTTGTTTTCTCCTTTATCATTGTATTTTCCATTTTCTTTTTTACTTTTTCTTGTTTTTTAAAGGTATCACATTCTTCAGGAGAGCTTAATCAAACTCGTGGAAGCTTGTAATGACCAAACACATAACATGGACCGATGGCTCAGTAGATTGGAGGCTTCGAATTGGCTGACTCACATCAAAGAGATTCTTACAACTGCTTGTCTAGCAGCTCAGTGTATCGACAGGTAAAGTGTATTTCAGTGTTCCAGAATGGGACACGTACTACTAACTAGACTTTGCTTTCTTCCAGACTATGTTTATATATTGTGTTAAAGTTTGCACCTAGTCTATACCTTATGTTCAGATCATTGTATAAAGTACTACATAAGATAGTCATTGCCATTCAGTTATCAATGAAATATGTGCATAGAGTCTGTTATTTAACTGATGATTAATGAACCACATACATATACACATCTTCAATAACACAGATTTTTTTTAAGTACTAAAGGAACTGTTTTTTTTTTTTTTCTACAAAATCCTTGAATTGTGGATCTAGCAATTTTCCTTTTCTTAAACCATGCTCAGAGGGCCAAACCTGCCTTCTTTGGAAATATCAGTGAAGAGAAACATGTTGTTCTATTACACAGTAAAATGATTCTTTCTAATTTTTCACTTACCTTATTAATGAACTACTTGATATGTGTAGTTATATCAGGATCTCAAGTTGAGCATACCTGAGGGCAGTGATGTGAAGTATATGAAGTGATTTTAGTTTATTCACTCAGTTGAAGGTTGCTAATCCTTGAGACTTGAGGCAGAAGACTTGAACACAGAGGCAGAAGGATTGGTATAAGTTGTTGCAGAAGCTTAGAATGCCCTTTTTAAGAAGGGGATTCCTCTGAAACAATAGGTAGGTATAAGTATCGCCACCACGTAGTTGGATGGCACTCTTCGTTGAGACTGTGATTTGTTTTATTGATGTTTCCAAATGAAGGAAATATGTATGTAATGTTTTTATGGTTAGTGAGAAATTGATCATAGAACAGGTTGCTTAAGATTATGTGCTGAGTTAATGACAAAACCAGTAATGGGTAGAGATTCTTGGTGTTGGGATTCGCAGGCTATCACTGTTCTTTGTTTTAGGCATTACAGGATATGGGAGTTAAAGAAGAGGTTCTGCGGCAGAGGAATCGATATTATGGAATGATGAGATGTTAATATTGAAGGGTTTTGTTTCTTTTTAACCTAAGTTAAAAAGATTTCCCCTTGCATGGTAAATACAGAGGCTTCTGTTTTCTTATGAACTGTAAATGGTAATGAACACTTGTCATCATGTTGTCTGAATTTACAGCCATAATAATGGGATGTCGCAGGTTCAGGCAAGCCAAGGTGCAGAACAGGATTTAGCTCCACCTTTGTTTAGACTCATCTGGCCACCGGGAAACAAACAGGGACTTCCACAATCTTGTAAGAGTTGAAGGTTTTGTTTTATTTTGCCATGTTTGGGTTCCCTTTTCTGATATATACTGGTTTATTATTTATACCTGGTATATTATTTCTTATTTATAAAAATCTGCCTTGGTAATCAGTTGCTCAAAATGTAAAAATAGACCTTAAATTAATTGAATTAAATGTAAAATATGCCACAGACAACTAAGATATATCGATTCAATGTATACATCTGAAGCCTTAAAATATTTGCTCATACTCTTCTATGTAGTCATGAGATTTCATCCTAAGAATGAGGTTGTTAACCTAGCCATAGGTTATTTTCAAATTAAGAACTCTCAAATAATTCCACAGAAGACAAAAAGCTAAGTTTGGCATAACAAAAATTAGCAATGACCTAACTAACTCTTCAGACATTTAAATAAATTTTAGTTGATCACCTAATATAATATTATATAATCATTAATACAGTACTTTTAAAGGTGATATGGAAACATGGAGAAGGATTTATAATAAAAGTGGAAATAATAAAAAAAATTACCTTTTGTTACAACTACGTAAAGGATATAAGTACATGGGAAGAAAGTTAATAGTAGTCCCCAAACTTGAAATTCTTATGAGAAAGTGGTGAGGTTATTTTCCTTTTTCTTGACATATCCTTCACTGTCATTTCAATATGAGTTGGAAGAAGAGGAGAGATGTACTTAATTTAGTTTTTGGTATTTCTTTCCACAGTCTTTAGAATAATGGGATCCCAGATTCCTCCTAAGTATCATGGTGTAGTAATATCATTGCCACTGACTTTCTAGATTGACAGTTTTATGCTTTTTTTTTTTAATGTTTCTTCCTGTTTTCATGTTTCTGAAAGTGTGGTTCAGGTCTTGTTTCCTAGATTACATTGCAGTGTATGAATGCATCCTTATAGTCAGCTGATGGTGAAAAGGTAGAATCAAGATCAGAGACATACATAAAAATAACTTTAAGTCTGTGTTTCTAGGTTTGCTGAGAAGAGCTTTAATCAACTATCAAGGTAGAAAAAATAAGCACCTATTATGTGTGATAAGGACTGCTTTTGGGTTTTGTTAAAGGAGAAAAAATTCAACTAAAATGTTTTGTGAAGATTGTTATAACTTAAAGAGGATCTTGCCATGTGAAATTTGAAACCCATAGTTCTTCTTTCCTAAGAGAAGTTCTCTTTATGGGCCTTATTTCAACTCTAAATCGTGCTGGACAGAGCAGAATGCATGAGTTTGAAATACTGTACTCAATAAATGTTTGTTATTAACAGTTGATTGACCATATTGGGAGTATCCCATTTGTACTCTGGATTTTCCTATTAGGGAAGGGGCATCTATATTGATTCATGGAACAGAAGGAACTGATTCCACACTTCAGGTTACCTCCCTGGCCCAGATCATCCTGGAACCGAGAAGCAGGACCATCCGTGGTTTTGAGGCCCTGATAGAAAGAGAGTGGCTGCAGGTGAGGAAAACTGCTTGGTGTGTACAGAAACTGCTAATAGTTGATGTGATCCCAGTTTGCAGGAGTGGAAAGAGTGTATGAAATTCTGATTGATTAAAATGCTTAAATTGTATGTTTAATTTTCTCGGAGCAGTTAATCTGTCTTCCTCACAGTAAACGTTTATAATCTTTACTGCCTCTCAATTTTTATGCCTCTCCTTGCTTATTTTGCTCATTTGGCATTTCATTCCCTTAACAAACTCACTAATTGTACTTGGTTACCTACAGGAGGAATAACAAAGAGTGTAAAACAGTCTAGAGATAAAAAACATAAGGCAGAAAGGGGGCGTGGGGACTTGTATTATAAGGTACATACTCTAGAACTTTCTGCCTTTTGCTTGTTCAGCTCCACCCCATCCTCTTGCCCCACCAGGTGACATCCTTCTCCTGCTTTAAGATACAGCTAATGTTACTGCTCTTATGAAGGCTCTGGACCTTAACCTTCTTCACAGCTAAAAACCAGTCCGTTGTCTTCATGCCTTGTTCCCTAAACTAGACGCAAATAAAGTGACTCCTTTGAGGTCTGGGAACCATGGCCAATTTCTCTTTTATCCCTAGGACGTCATGTAGTGCTATTACATAATGCTGAATAACAACTAAATAAAGGCCTCATAAAATCGATTGAAATCTTCCAAGTCAGAGGTTAACTTACAAATGTATATACACTGTGTAACTTAGTAAATAATTGTGATTAAGAACAAATGTTTAGATAGATCTTGAAAGTAGAGTTATCTCTGGAGAAAAATCATCTCTGGCCCTTCTAGTAAAAATTCAGATTTATTATGTGTTAATGCTATTATGTATACTATGTCTTTCTACCCTGCTTGACAACTAACCTATACCTTTGTTCAAGTCAGACCATCCCAAATATTTGGTAAAGATCTATCTCTTTAGCAACATTCCTCATGACGCAGAAAACAAATGAATGTGATTTACTTACTTATATATTACCATTTTGATGGGTATCAAAATACCATTTAGCCACTGGAAAATGTTTATGACATTTTCTTTGTCAGGTAAGGTAGTATAAAGACCCAAAGGAAAACAAGTGTGTGAAACGCCTAGAAGGGTGTGATTTGGGATAAGGTCAGTAACCGGTTTCTGGGTGGGCCAGAGAGCCAAATGATCTTAAATTTCCTTTAGTCAGTAAGAGGGTGGACCCTCCCATTTCTTTTCGAGAGAAGAGGGCAACTAGAGACAATTTTATCTCTAATATAAAAGTATCTTCATGATAATAACTTTTATCCATATGTAATTAAACAGGAGTGACCTTATAAAGTTGGTGTGTAAGAGCCCCATATTTATTTCCATTGGTGAGACTTCTGTAGTTTACAATAATGTATGACGCCTTGGAGAGATAAAAGGTGATAGCTGTCTTTTGTTTGGTACCTAAAGACCTTATAATCTTTGACTTTGCTACAAATTACAGAGACCTAGACAATTTTATAGAGTTCACCAAGGATAATTGCAGATTTTATGGTTATGCCTCAAGTGTACAGCCTTGTTAAATATTTGGAAATCTTGTTTTCCCAGTTGCTGAAAATAGTTTTAAACCAAGAAATCATTAAACAGTAGCCATTCAAATTATATGATGTTCTAGTTAACAAGAGTTTTGTTGCAGCTGTTTGAAATAATGTTAATAGAGTGTGCTATAATGTGCTCTCACTAGGCTATGACTGTCACATTTCCATCTTTTCTGTCTTAGGCTGGCCACCCGTTCCAACAGCGCTGTGCCCAGTCAGCCTATTGTAATAGTAAGCAGAAGTGGGAGTCACCTGTGTTTCTTCTCTTCTTGGACTGTGTGTGGCAGATACTTCGTCAGTTTCCTTGTTCTTTTGAATTTAATGAGAATTTCCTCATCATGCTCTTTGAACATGCATATGCCTCACAGTTTGGAACGTTTCTGGGCAACAATGAAAGTGAAAGGTGCGTGCACTGCTTACATGAGATGGGGGCCATTTTGCTTGTAGTTGTTTTGGTCACTTCCTGAAAGAGACCAGGATTCGGTTCTACATTAGTGTTATTTATAAGATGGTAGAGGTTACAGTTAGTATAAATTAAATTACAGGAAGTATGTCCTTTCTAGGAGCCTATCCAGTGCTAGGTGAGGGCATGCCCTAGACTTTGTCCTATTAGATTAAAATTAGTCCATACACTGATATAAAAGCTTTGAGTAAACTGGGCATCCATTTTAAATATTAATTTCCTTATATAAGATCCTGGCAATCTTACATCTGGAAGAAGCCTTAATGTATAATCCAGCTCCACCCTCCATCCAATTTTATAGATTGAGAGGGGAATATCCAGAAAGTTAACTGACTTGACCAGGGACACACAGCCATTTGGTCACCAGTACTAGAGTTATAATACAGGTTTTCCTACTCCTGCTTCAGACTTTGTCTGTTACCCCTGGAAACTGTCCTCAGGCCCAGAGTGACAGTCTCTTTCTTTCACAGTCCAGACGAGGTCAAGTTTATAGGTTTATTTAGAAGATTCCTATCAGAATGATCTTTAAAGGTGCTTAACTGGTAATCTCAATTGGGTACAGTTAAAAGGCTTCCTCTTCTCTTTTTTCCTTTGTCATTCTAACTAAAGAACAGTTTTGTTGGTCTTTTCAGGGAACCAACTTCTGGTTTCACTGATGCTGTTTATTTTCTATTTCATCTATCTACTCTCTCTTATTTTTTTCCTTCTTTCTGCTAGCACTGGTTTAGTTTGCCCTTCTTTTTCCAGTTCCTTTAAAATTACTGATTTAAAAGTTATTGATGTGAGATCTTTGTTTTGTTTTGTTTTAAGATTTTATTTTTTTATTGGAGAGAGAGAGACAGTGAGGGAGGGGTGGGGCCAGAAGGAGAGGGAAAAGTAGACCCCCAGCTGAGGAGGGACCCCTATGCAGGGCTCGATCCCAGGAATCTGGGATCATGACCTCAGCCCAAGGCAGATGCTTAATTGACTGAGCCACCCAGATACCCATCTTTGTTCTTTTTTAATGTAGATTTTTACTGCTATAAATTTCCATCTGAATTTCACTGAATCCCCATATGTTGTATTAGCATGTTGTTTTCATTTAATTCATCTGTGTTTTTTCTTCTATTATTGATTTCTAACTGCGTGCTGTTGTAGTTGGAGAAGATACTTGTATGACTTCAGTCTTTTAAAACTTACTGAGATTTGTTTTTTGGCCTAACTTGTGATCTGTCCTGAAGAATGTTCCATGTACACTTGAGAAGAATGTGAACTATGATGTCATTGAGCAGAGTATTCTATATTTGTCTTACATTTTGTTCAAGTCCTGTATTTCTTTATTGGTCTTTTGTCTAGATCAATACATTATCAGAAGTGGGATATTGCAGTCCTCAACTACATTGCAGAATTGTCTCTTTCTCTGTTTCATTATGTTGGTTTTTGCTTCCTATATTTTGTGGCTTTGGTGCAAGTTACATTTATGTTTATAATTATTATATCTTCTTGATGGATTGACTCTTTTTCCAGTTTAAAATATCCTTCTTTGTCTCTTGTAAGAGTTTTTGTCCTAAAGTTTATTTCATCTGATGTAATATATTCATTCCAACGCTCTCTTGGTTACTATTTGTATGGAAAATCTTTTTTCATCCTTTTATTTTCAATCTGTTTGCATCTTTGAATCAAAAGTGAATTTTTTGTAGACAGTATATAGTTGGATCATGTTTTTTAGTCCATTCTGCCAATCTCTGCATTTTGATTGGAGAGCTTACTTTATTTATATTTAAAGTGATTAAAAGGAATGGCTTATTTCTGCCAGTTTGAGATTTATGTTTGTCTTCTACCTCTTTTGATCTTCATTTCCTCCATTACTTGCCTTCCTTTATGTTTGATACTTTATAGTGTACTGTCATGTTTCCCTTCTTATTTTGTGTATATTAAATTTTTTTTTTACTGGTTACCAGGTGGATTTCAACTAATATCCCAAATTTATAACAATCTACATTGAATATAAACTCAGCTTCAGTGGCATACAAAACTTTGCTCTTCCACAGCTCCACTCCCCTATATGTTGTTATCACAAATTACATTCTTACGTATAATTATATTCTTATTTGCCCATTGACATGGATTTATTATTATTTTTATCCATTTGTCTTTTAAATTATGTAGGAAATAAAAAGAGGACTTACAAGTAAAAAATGCAATAATAACTGACTTTTATACCTTCATATATAGTTATCTTTTCTAAGTTATTGGCTTTAAGTTACTGTCTAGTATCCTTTCATTTTAGTTTGAAGGATTCCTTTTTGCATTTCTCTTGTAAAGAAAGTCTTCTAGCAATGAACTCCCTCAGTTTTTATTTATCTGGGAATGTCTTAATTTCTCCTTCATTTTTAAAGAATAGTGCTCCTGGTTTTGTAGAGTTTCTTGGTAGGTGGTTTTGTTTTTATTTTGTTTCTTTTTCCTTTTAGCACTTCAGAAATGTCATTGCTGTTCCTTCTGGCCTCCATAGTTTCTAATGAGAAATCTCTTGTAGAGGGATGATTGAGGATCCCTCTACACAAGGGGTTGCCTCTCTCTTGCTGCTTTCAAGATTCTCTTTTGTCTGGCTTTTGTCAATTTGATTATAACGTGTCTCCATATGGGTCTCTTTGCGTTTATATTTCTTGGAGCCTGCTGAACTTTTCAATGTGTAGGTTCATGTCTTTTATCGCATTTGGGGAGTTTTCAGCCCTTGATATTTGTATGTGTGTAGTTCTTTTTCTGTTCAGTTTTTTCTATTTGTATTGATGTATAATTGACCAATTGGCCATTAATTCTTTATATATTCTTTCTCTCTTGTCTTTCTGGGATTCCCATTATGCTCTGTTGGTACCCACAGACTGTTTAGGCTCTGTTCATTTTTCTTTATTCTTTTTTGTTCGTCTCAGAATGGGGAATTTAAGTTGACCTGTTTTCATATTTGCTTATTCTTTTTCCTGCTCAGATCTGTTATCATAAAACCATCTAGTGAGTTTTTGTTTGTTTGTTTGTTTTGTTTTTTAATTTTGGAATTTCTGTTTGGTACTATTTTATAATTTTGTCTATTGATAAAGTCTGGGTTTTGAGACATTGTTCTCCTGGTTTCCTTTAGTTCTTTGTCCTTAGTTTTTTGGGGATTTGTTTTGCTTTGTTTTGTTTTTTAGCTCTTTGAGCATATTTAAGACTGTTGATTTAAGTCTTCATCTAGTAAAAGCAAAGTCAGTGCTTTCTTAGGGACAATTTTATTAATTTTTTTCCATGAATGGGCCATACTTTTAGGGTTTATTTATTTATTTTGTATCATATATAATTTTAAATCTGGACATTTAAAATATTATAATGTGGCTCTCTGGAAATCAGATTCTTCCTACTCCTCAGAGTTTGTACTTATTGCTTGCCATAAGCTGTAACTGTTAGTTTATTTAGACCTTTGCTTAACTATTTTGTAAAGTGTATTTTTTTCTCACATGTAGTTTCTGAAGTATCTGTTCTTTTAGTTTGTGTTCAGCTAGTGTTTGACAGTGATTTCTTTGAATGCCTGGAGTCAAAAGACAGAGCAGAAAAGAGGAAGGGGAAAAGTGAAAGGGAAAACCACTCAAGACAAAGGAAAAAAAATCCTTTTGCAGTCTTTGCAGATAAGAGCCTTTGCAGTCTTATGCTGGAATAGTCCTTTATTGCTTAGTCAGTCCTCATCCTTAACTTCTGGCCCTCTCTGAGCTAGAGATCAGCCAAAACCAAAATCTTGGGATCTTCTTGGGCCTTTTCTGAGCATGTTCCCTGCCTTAGGCACGCATATGGCTTTCTCAGTGCCTCAGTATACATGGGTAACTTTGAATACACTGATTTTCCAAAGAATCTTTTCCCTTGGGCTTTTGGTGCTCTGTTGTACCCCCTCATCCATAATCTTCTCCCCCTGGCTACAGGTTGTCCATTCACCTTACGTTTTCCAGGAATGCCCATCACTTTTCTGCCCATGGTGATTTCCAAGTTAGGCATAACAAAGACAAATGCTTCAGGTAGCCCTTGGGCAAGTTAGAACAGAGAGACAAAATTCTTTGTGAATAGGGACTGCTCTATTCCATCCGGCACCAGAGACCAAGGTCATATGCTAAGAACGTGGGCTGCCATCTTCAAGACTTCCATGAGCTAGGGAAAGGGTAGGGCAAGAGCAAATAAAAATATCATTAAGCTTTTTTATTGTTTTTCATATTCCCTTTTACTTGCTTCTTCATTTGATTGTGTGCTGTAAACTTCTATTTCCAGGAGTCTGACAAAATAGGTTCTAACAGTTTCTACTTGTGTTTTCAATGTTTCTCTGGAGGGATGGCCACTTGGAGCTGCCAACTCTTCCATTTTTGGTGGCATCAGTCTTCATTTTTGAAGCATAGTTTTGGTGGTGTAGACATCTTGGTCAATAGCCTTTTTTTTTTTTTTAAGATGATTGATTTTAGAGAGGGAGAGTGTGGAGGGGAGGGGCAGAGGCAGAAGGAAAGAGAGAATCTTAAGCAGACCTACACTGAGTACAGAGCCCGCCACAGGGCTCCATCCCATGACCAGGAGGTCACCACCTAAGCTGAACCAAGAATTAAACGCTTAACCAACTTTGTCACCAGGTGCCCTGAACGTGTCATACCACTGCTTTCTGGCCTCATGGTTTCTGATAAGTCAACCATTACTTTCATTAAGGGTCCCCTGTACGTAATGGGTCATTTTTCTCTTGCTGCTTTTAAAATTCTCTTTTTCTTTGGCTTTTGACACTTTGACACTGCTGTGTCTTAGTGTGGACACTTTGAATTTATCCTACTTGGAGTTCCTTTATCTTCTAGGGTGTGTAGAATCACATTTGAGACCTTTTCAGACATTATTTTCCAAACATTTGTTCTACCTTCTTCTCTTCCCTTTTTGGAACTCCCATTGGGTATGTTGGTATATTTCGTGGTATTCCAGAGGTTTGGAGATTCTTTTCAATTTTCTTCGATTTTTCTTTCTTTTCTTCAGAAATTAATAATCTCGATTCACCTATCTTCAAATTCACTAGTTCTTCTGCCAGCTTAAATCCACTGTTGAACTCCTATGGTCATTTTTTCATTTCAGTTATACTTTCAAATCAGGATTTCTGTTTGGTTCTTTTTATAATTTCTACCTCTTTACTGACATTGTCCATTTGGTATAGCATTGTTATCCTACATTCCTTTAATTTTTCAGGCATTTTTCTTTAGCTCTTCAAACCCATTTATGATAGCTAATTTAAAGTCTTTGTCTAGGGTGCCTGGGTGGCTCAGTGGGTTAAAGCCTCTGCTTTCGGCTCAGGTCATGATCTCAGGGTCCTGGGATCGAGGCCCGCATCGGGCTCTCTGCTCAGCAGGGAGCCTGCTTCCTTCTCTCCCTGTCTCTCTGCCTGCCTCTCTGCCTACTTGTAATCTCTCTCTCTGTGTCAAATAAATAAATAAAATCTTAAAAAAAAAAAATAAAGTCTTTGTCTAGGGGGGTGGCCTGGGTTGCCAACACAACACCTTAAAAAAGAGGCTTTACCAGGGAGCTGCAAGACACATCAAGTAGTGTGCTCTGGGGTTGGTATTTTTTGAGGCGCTCCAAGGCTGGCCTTCCCCTCTGGTGGCAACAAGGCTGCTGGTTTGCAGTGATACCGCAGAGCTGGGGAGAGGGTATTGGCATTGACCAAGTTAAAATGCTCCAAATCCTATTCTTTCAGAGGTTCATTAGTTTTTCTTGAATGAGTGTTCCTCAGATTGTCACAAGCCTTTTATTAATTTCCAGAGTTGTGAAAGTATTCATTTTGATAGTTTTTGCCACTCTTTTCTTTACTTTTTGGAGGAGATATATAGACATCCATACTCTACCATTCCAGAAGTTTATACCTACATGCAGCATTTTATACTATGCTCTGAGAAATTTTAGGTACCTTTCTTTTTACTGTGATCAGCTCCTTCCTCATTCTCTCCAATATACTTTCATTCAAGTCTTGAAATTAGAAGATTTGAGTTTGAATCTCCACTATGCCACTTACTAGCCATATGACTTCTCTGAGTCTTATTTTTGCTCCTTTTAAAGGCAAATCTCTACGACACTGGGTTACAGTGAGCATCAAATGATCCACATGTGAAAAGAGCATAATACCTGTCACATAATAGGCATTTAAAAAATGTCAGTTCATTCATTCATTCTTTCTTGAATCTTGTATCACCTGCTTAGCCACGAGCCTAGAACCTAACCTCTGATGGCACTTTGACCTAGAGCCAAAGTAGTACTCTGGCTGGCACTCTGATTCTACTAAATGTGACAGCATGTACTTCATGCTCTGTGTCATCTGATGCTTAAGAAAAGATAATTGGTAACCTTTAGCAGTTGGGAGTCAGCATGTGAAATGGAGCATATTTACAATTTCTTTGATAGACACTAATACCAAGCAGTGTTAAAAGGTATTACACCAAAAAGGATTCTTGGTCAGATATGCTTTTAAAATGCTGAACAAAACAAAATTGTACATGTCAAGGCTTTGCTGTTTTATTTTGGTTTTTATTTGTTTTTTAGGAGATTAAAAATTACATTGATGTGATGAGCACTAGGGGTTATAGGCAACTGGTGAATTATTGAACATTATGAAACTAATGATATACTGTATGTTGGCTAATTGAATCTAAATTTAAAAAAAGATTACATACAAATAATCATCACAAAGGCAACACTTCATGGCACTTAAATGTGTTAGAAATCTAGTATCTTATCTTGCCATTTCTTTTTTTTTAAGAGTGCACGTGTGCGTGCGCACACACACACACACACACACACACACACACACAAGCTGGGGGGAGAAGCAGAGGGAGAGGAAGAGAGAGAATCTTAAGCAGTCTCTGCACCTAGTATAGAATTCAGCCTGAGCTGAAATCAAAAGTCAGATGCTTAACCAGCTGAGTCACCCAGGCGTCCCTAATCCTGCCATTTCTTAAAACATGTTCAACTTAACCCCTGGACTATACTCTTATATGGGAGGGGGAGAATTGGTGATTTACCTTGGTTAAATTTGGGTATTGTGGTATAATGTAGTCCCCTCTCAAAAAGTCACAAAATAATTGTTAAAGGCTTTAAAACACTCTTCAATAAAGCAACATTTATAACTTTAATTCAGCATTTAAATAACATGTTTGACTATGGACTTCTTTTTTTTTTTTTTAAGATTTTATTTATTTATTTGACACACAGAGAGAGATCAGATCACAAGTAGGCAGAGAGTCAGGCAAAGAGAGAGGGGGAAGCAGGCTCCCCACTGAGCAGAGAGCCCGATGTGGGCCTCGATCCCAGGACCCTGAGATCATGACCTGAGCTGAAGGCAGAGGCTTTAACCCACTGAGCCACCCAGGCGCCCAACTATGGACTTCTTTTTGGTGTTATGCTTATTAATATCCCCTAGAACTAAGCCTTTAATAAAGGGATCACAAATGCATTTTATCTCATTCTGATTGCCATTTGGTAGATCCTTCCAGTAGGGCTGATTAAGAAGGATTCTGAAGCTGTATGGGGTGGGCTCAGGTGGAAAAAGTTCAATGACTGGCTAGTGATAGGTTGGGGGGGGCGGCAGGGTCAAACCACTTACTGCAGGAGCAGTGGGTACAGTGGTTTCCTATCCTCGCATGCCTGGGTCCTGGGGACATAGTATAGGACTTGCTATCCTAGCAATTAAATTGTGGTACTACATGGGGGTTCTGTGATTATGTGCATTCTTTTTATTGCTAGCATAAAAAGGATGCACATAAATAATCAAGTAGTTTCAGAGTCAAAACCAGTTTTATAGCAAAACTTCAACTTGAGTAGAATCCTGTGAAAATTGAATATATTCTTTTTTGGTTAATGTAAGGTTAACCACAAATTATCTTTCAGTTCTTGTTAAAATTTATTTTTTCGAAAATGTACCAGTTCACTTTCCATCCTTGTGAGTTTATTCTATGATAAAAGAGTGTTACAGAATTTCAAGTTATTCTTTTGTTTTGTTTTGTTTTGTTTTGTTTTTTTGTTTTTTTTTCAAGTTATTCTTATGAAGGTTGTTCATTGTATATAAATGTAGATTGAATCTGTATTTACATCAAGATACATATTCATTTTTAATCTTTGACAGTCCATCTGCATTTTATGTACATGTAATTTATTTGTCCTAAAAGCTAAGTCTCTAAAAAACTTTAGGCTTTGAGATTTGACTCAGCCTCTATTTTTAATGTCTATGATCTTTGTTCTTTGCATTCTAGACTTTTCTAAAACAAAAAAAGTTATTTTTATATTTAGTTATTTTAAATTAAAATATAGTGCCAGGGGCACCTGGGTGACTCAGACAATTAAGCGTCTGCCTTCAGCTCAGGTCGTGATCTCAGGATCCTGGAATCAAGGTCCATGTCAGGCTCCCTGCTCAGCGGGATTCTGCTTCTCCCTCTCCCTCTGCTTCTCCCCATGCTTGTGTTGATGCATGCTCTCTCTCAAATAAATAAATAAAAATTTAAAAAAATAAAATACAGGGCGCCTGGGTGGCTCAGTGGGTGAAAGCCTCTGCCTTCGGCTCAGGTCATGATCTCAGGGTCCTGGGATCGAGGCCCACATCGGGCTCTCTGCTCAGCAGGGAGCCTGCTTCCCCCTCTCTCTTTGCCTGACTCTCTGCCTACNATCAAATAAATAAATAAATAAAAATAAAAAAATAAAATAAAATACAGCTCCAGATACAGTAAAGGATTCTGCATATAGTAATGTTCTGNAATAAAAATAAAAAAATAAAATAAAATACAGCTCCAGATACAGTAAAGGATTCTGCATATAGTAATGTTCTGTTCTTTGGGTTATTGTTTAACACCATACCTAATATGACCAGATTTTGGTTTTACCCTTCTGGCTGGCTTCGAAAGCCTATGAAATAGTTTTGTGACTGAGAGTTATGATGCTGGTTAAATTTTCTGACAAATATATTTATTTTACAACATTTTATTCATCTGTTAAAAGTTTTAATACACAGAGAGAAGAAACTGTCCTCTTGGGAGGAGCATTTAATGGTGGTTATTAACATATAATTGCTTTAATGGGAATTTTCTTCCTTAATCAGATGTAAGTTGAAGCTGCAACAGAAAACGATGTCTCTGTGGTCTTGGGTCAATCGGCCCAGAGAACTGAGTAAGTTCACCAATCCTCTTTTTGAAGCCAACAATCTTGTCATCTGGCCTTCAGTTGCTCCACAGAGTCTTCAGCTATGGGAAGGTAAGCTGTGCATCCTTTGCAGACTTTTTATTGATGGTCAGGGATCCTCTCTGAACTGCCTCTGAGTACCTGCTGTTGTTGATATTTGAAGATGGTGAATGGACCTGACCCTCAGACCTGTGTGTGACTGCTCTTTTTTTCTCAGTATGGATGTGGTTCTTTATTACACATGTGTTATCTAGTCATACTTGTTTTGTTCAGTCCCCATTTCAGAAATAAACAGTGGTTACTTGATGGATACTGCTGTTTATATTGGACATTTTCCCTAGGAGGAAGATATATTGCTATTTTTAATTGTGATTACAAATTTACCAACTTAACCATGTTTAGGTATACAGTTCATTCTTGTCAGGTATATTCCTGTTGTTGTGGAATAGGTCTCCAGAACTTTTCTTCTTGCAAATCTGACACTCTGTTCACTAAACAACTTCCCATTGCCCCTGGTAACTACCATTCTGCTTGCTTTTTTTTTTTTTTTTAAGATTGTATTTATTTATTTGACAGAGAGAGAGATCACAAGTAGGCAGAGAGGCAGGCAGAGAGAGAGGGAGAAGCAGGCTCCCCACTGAGCAGGGAGCCTGATGTGGGGCTCGATCCCAGGACCCTGGGATCACGACCTGAGCCGAAGGCAGAGGCTTAACCCAGTGAGCCACACAGTTGCCCCCACCATTCTGCTTTCTGTGTCTATGAGTTTGACAACTCTAGATACCTCATATGAGTGGGATCATGCAGTATTTGTCTTTTTGTGACTAACTTCTGTCACTTAACTTAATGTCCTCAGGGGTCATGCATATTGTAGGCTGTGTCAGAATGTCTAAGGTTGAATAGTTTTCCAACATATGTGTTTACCACATTTTTTTTACCCATTCTACACTGATGGGCACTTGGGTTGCTTCTACCTCTTGTCACACAGATGCATAAGTATCTCTTCAAGACACTGCTTTTGATTTTGGGGGGGTTATAGAAGTGGAATTGCTGGATCATATGATAATTCTGTTTAATTTTTGAGGAACCACCATACCATTTTCCATAACAGTTGCACCATTTTACAGTTCCAGTAACGGTGCACAAAGGTTCCAATTTCTCCACATCCTTGCCAACACTTGTTATTTTTGGATATTTTTCCCCGTTTGGTAGTGGCCATTCTAATGGGCATTAGGGAAAATACATGTGTAAGAAAGTTGGTAGGTAGTTGGGACAGGAATAAATTGTAAGGTCCAAGCCGATGGTTTCTGTTTCCTTTATTAAGTAGCCATTAGGAAAGTTTCCTCTGTTAAATGCAATTGAAGGTTTAATGAAACAGTTATTCTGGTAAGGTTCTATAAACATACATAATGTTATCAGTGCAGTGATGCACATATGTTATTGTTCATGGGAGCAATAATCATACTTAATTTTCCAGTCCATTTTAAAGAAGCTATTTAACCTATATTAATTTTTCAGACTCCTGAAATTTATCTCCATAAATACCAAAACTTGTTTTAAAAAATCTAACCAAAATCTAAAATATATTAGCCATCCATTAAACAAAGATTACAAAAAGCGGTTTCTTTTTAATCATTTTGAAGGTAAGAAGTACATCTTTATTCATCTTTATATTTTTTAAAGATTCATTTTTTTATTTATTTGAGAGAGAGAAAGAGGGCATGAGCAGGGGGAGGGGCAGAGGAAAAGGGAGAGAGAGAACCTCAATGCGTTCAGCCCAGTTCAGCACTTGATCCCTCGACCCCAAGATCATGATCTGAGCCTAAATCAAGAGTCAGATGCTTAACTAACTGAGCCACCCAGGCGCCCCTCATCTTCGTATTAAACAGCACAAAGTCTACACACAAGGAATGCTACCTGTTTGGTAATTGAACTGAATTGCCATAAATGTCAGTTACTATACCACGTTTTAATATGTTATGCCCACAAGGGCAATTCATGTGTGGGAAACTGCCCTTTATCTGTAAAAGGGCCGCAGATTGCTTTGTTCTCTCAGTGTGAGACTGAGTCTGTTTCTGTCACTTCTCTGGATATCAGTTCTCATGTCTCGTTCTTCTTGGCATATCTGTCATTAGCCGCTTCCTTTCTCCTCAGTTTATGCTTCTAATCTTATCTGTTGAGGTGTCCCCAAGTTAGAGCTGTGGGAAAGTGGCCTCAGATAGTCTCCAGATTCTTGAAGTCTGAGCTTTAGTGCTTTGGGAATTTCTGGCTGCTCAGAACTTCTCTTTGCTTACTTGCTTGATTGTTGTAGACAGTCACCGGTGCAGGATCAGTGATCTCTTAAATGAGACATTACAACGAAACTTTGTGTTAAAGATTTCTGGGACGGTTTACCTAGAAACCACGGTCATGTTTAATAACTGAAGTAAGAGACTAGCTACTTTGGAGAAAAGCCTTATTTGGAGTTGGACAGCCTAAGGGATGATTTAATTAGTTTCTACCGAACCTCATCGAGAGTTTAGAGATGAAATGATTGGAGGAAATCTTCTCACATGAATGAATTCCTACCATTCCATTAAGAACAGACCTTCCGTATGTGTTTAGTGCCCCAACTTAGAAATGGAAGAAATTCTGTGTGAGGTAGAATCTTATGCTTACATCATAGGTAGCCATTAATATTAAGTAATTCCTGAATTGAAGAACAGGATTTTAAATACAGACTCATATAATGGAAAAATCCACAAAGTCCAGTTTTTTTTTTAAAGATTTTATTTATTCATTTGACACAGAGAGATCATATCACAAGTAGGCAGAGAGGGGGAAAGAGAGAGGAGGAAGCAGGCTCCCTGCTGAGCAGGGAGCCCGATGCGGGCCTCGATCCCAGGACCCTGAGATCATGACCTGAGCCGAAGGCAGAGGCTTTCACCCACTGAGCCACCCAGGCGCCCACAAAGTCCAGTTTTTAAGCTATATTTCCGTTTTCCCTTTCCGATAGAGAGTAGCTTTAGGGTTCTGGCAGTTTGGTTTATACAAAGTGGTTTAAAGAATCATAAAACCTTTGTGAACTTACCAGCTACTGACACACTGCTGCCTGGAAAGTTTTTGTACCTCCTTATTTGAATGTCTTTAAGTCATGATGCTGGGATGATACAGTTAATGTAGATCTGTGCAGATGAGGAAATGTTTCCTTTTAGTCTATAATAAAAAGATAGTTATTGGGAAAAGAAGGACGTGCCTGTAGAATTGGAAGAGTACCTCTTAAGTAATGAGACAGAGAGTGGACTGAAGTTTAGGCTTTTATTATTTTCCTTAATTGAAGTGTAGTTGACATATAATTAGTTTCAGGTGTACAACATAGTGACTCAACATTTACATACATTACACCGTGATCACCATGGTAAGTCGCTACAGCCTGTTACCATACAAAGTTGTTTCACTGTTATTAACTCTAATACATTGCATCCCCATGTCTTATTTATAACTAGAACTTTGTGCCTTTTCATCCCCTTTTCCTATTTTGTCCATCATCCCATCTCCCTCCCCTGTGGCAACCATCACATTATTCTCTGTATCTGAGTGTGGTTCTATTTTCTTTTGTTTGTTTTGTTTTTGGTTTTTAGATTTCACATCTAAGTGAAATTATGTGGTATTTGTCGTTCTCCACCTGCCTTATTTCACTTGGCATAATACCATCTGGGCCCATCTATATTGTTGCAAATAGGAAGATGTCATTCTTTTTTATAACTGGGTAGTATTCCGTTGTGGTGTATATATACCACATCTTCTTTATCCATTCATGTGTTGGTGGATACTTAGGTTGCTTCCATACCTTGGCTATCATAAATAATGCTGCAGTTAACATAAGGGTGTATTCTTTTTGAATTTGTGTGTTCATTTTCTTTGGGTAAATACACAGAAGTTGAAATGCTAGATCATATGTTTAATATTCTGAGGAATATCCATCCTGGTTTCAATAGTGGCTACACAATTTTGCATTCCCACCTACAGTGCATGAGAGTTCCCTTTTCTCTGGATCCTTGTCAGTGGTTGTTATTTCTTGTCTTTTTGCCATTCTGACAGGTGCGAGCTAATATCTCATTGTGGTTTTGATTTGCATTTCACCCTGATAATTTGCGATGTTGCATCTTTTTGTGTGTCTCTTGGCCATCTGTATGTCTTCTTTGGAGAAATATCTATTCAAGTCATATACTTATTTTTTAATTGGATTTTTTATATTGAATTAAGTGATTCCTTTATTTTTTTTATATTATCCCCTTATCAGTTATATCATTTGAAAATATCTTCTCCCATTCAGTAGGTTGACTTTGGTTTTTTGATGGTTTCCTTCATTGTTTAAAAGCTTTGTAGTCACGGGGCGCCTGGGTGGCTCAGTTGTTAAGTGTCTGTCTTTGGCTCAGGTCATGATCCCAGGGTCCTGGGATTGAGCCCCACATCGGGCTCCCTGCACAGTGGGAAGCCTGCTTCTACTTTCCCTGCTTGTATTCCTTCTCTCGCTGTCTCTCTCTCTCTCTCTCTCTCTCTCTCTCTCTCTCTAATAAATAAATAAAATCTTAGGAAAAAAAAAAGCTTTTTAGTCTGATGTCCCATTTGTTCATTTTTGGTTTTGTTAGCCTTTGCCCGAGGAGACATATCCAAAAAATTCCTGCTAAAACTGATATCAAAGAAACACTGCCTGTGCTTTCCTCTAGGAGTTTTATCATTTCTGTTCTTACCTTTAAATCTTTAATCCATTTTGAGTTTATTTTTGATATGATATAAGAAAGTGGTCCAGTACATTCTTTTGCATATGGCTGTCCAGTTTTCCAAGCATCATTTATTGAAGAGACTGTCTTTTCCCCACTGTATATTCTTGCCTCCTTTGTTGAAGAGTAATTGACTGTCTAAGTAGGGGCTTATTGCTGGACTCTATTTCCATTTTCTATGTGTCTGTTTTTGTTCTGTTACCATACTGTTTTGGTTACTGTAGCTTTGTAATATATCTTGAAATCAGGGAAGGCGATACTTCTAGTTTTGTTCTTTTCTCAAGATTGCTTTGGCTATTTGGGGTCTTTTGTGTTTTCATACAGATTTTAGGATTATTAGTTCTATTTCTGTGAAAAATGCCTTTTGATGGGGATCGCATTGAATCTGTAGATGCTTTGGCTAGTATGGCCATTTTAATAGTATTCTTCCAGTCCGTGAGCATGGTATATCTTCCCATTTATTTGTGCTGTTTTCAGTCTTTTTTATCAGTGTCTTATAGTTTCCAAAGTACAGGTCTTTTACCTCCTGGGTGGAAGATCTTCTTCCTATCCCAAGGTATTTTTTTATGCAGCTATATATGGAACTTTTTATCTTAATTTCTCTGGTATTTCATTATTAGTATATAAAAATGTGGGTTTACATGTATTAATTTTATATCCTTCAACTTTACTGAATTTATTAGTTTCAGTAGTTTTTTGGTGGAGTCTTCAGGATTTTTTATATATAGTATCATGTCATCTGCAGATACTGCAGTTTTACTTTTTTTCCGATTTGAGAGCCTTTTATTTCTTTTTCTTGTCTGATTTCTGGGCTAGGATCTTCAACACTGTGTTGAATAAAAGTGTTAGTAAGAGGAGGCCTCCTTATCTTGTTTGTGATCTGGAGAAAAAGCTTTTAGCTTTTCACTGTTGTGTGTATTAGCTGTTGATTTGTCATACATAGCCTTTATGCCCAGTTTGTTGTGAGTTTTTAATCATAAATGAATGTTGAATTTTATCAAATGCTTTGTGTGCATCTATTGAGATGATCACATGGTTTTATCCTTGTTTTCGTTCATGCATATTAACATGCATTGTTAATGCATATTGTGTAGATTGATTTGTGGGTATTGAGCCATGCTGGCATCCCTACAATAAATCCTGCTTGATCATGGTATATGATGCCTTTCATGTATTGTTGAATTTAGTTTACTTATATTTTGTTCAGAATTATTGCATCTATGTTCATCAGGATTATCGGCCTATAATTTTCTTTTTTTCGTGCTGTGTTTGTTTTTGGTATCAGGATAATGCTGGCCTCATGAAATGAGTTTGGAAACATTCCTTCTGCTTCAACTTTTTGTAATAGTTTGAAAAGAATAAGTATTAACTCTTCTCTAAATGTTTGCTAGAATTCACCTGTGAAGCCATCTGGTCCTAAGCTTTTGTTTGTTGGGAAGTTTAGGTTTTTATTTTATTTATTT
>LNAC01000594.1:657295-670695 GCA_002007465.1 Ailurus styani
AAAAAAAAAAAAAAACAAGTAGGCAGAGAGAGAGAGAGGGGGAAGCAGGCTCTCCGCCGAGCAGAGAGCCCGATGTGGGCCTCGATCCCAGGACCCCGAGATCATGACCCTAGCCGAAGGCAGAGGCTTTAACTCACTGAGCCACCCAGGCGCCCGGGAAGTTTAGGTTTTTAAATAACAATGTATATGGTTCTGCTGTTGCCTTAACTGTCACTTTTCTAGTGAAAGTGATTTTACACATGTATGAGGTCCTACAGATCTGAGTAAAGTTCTATAATTGAAAAAAAAAATGATTTGTATTGTGGAACTGGAAAACTTATGGCATTGTAAATTATCAGCTTATTTATAATCCTGGATATATTAGAGAATCGTGTTTTAATCCATTTCATAATTTTTGTGGGGGGGATTGAAGAATGAATGATTATGTACAGAGAAATAGTGATATTTTAGTTATACTTTCAGTACCTTAAGATTCTTGCCTATTTCAGAGTATAATAAAACATAGATGTGAATTGTAAAAAAAAAAAAAGAATGTATCATGTATGGAATAATGTTAATCCATTGTATGTATCTTTTTGCCTCCTGTCTTCCTTTACTGGATTCAATAGGTATTTTCCTACGTTGGAACAGATCCTCCAAGTATTTGGATGAAGCATATGAAGAAATGGTTAACATCATTGAATATAACAAGGAATTACAGGCAAAAGTAAATGTACTTAGGAGGCAGTTGGCAGAACTGGAAACTGAGGATGGGATGCAGGAGAGTCCCTGAAAAGTCTCCCCACAACCTACATAAATAAGGACCTTCCTGGATCTGAATCCCACCTCTCTCTCCTTTGGCCCTTCAGTTCACTTTTACACAGTGAACTGAAGCCTTGAACGTAAGGCTTTAGATGTGAGAACCCTCTAATGTAGTGGATTTCTCAATATTTTATGAATGAAACTTACTGTAATTACTCATGTTTCATGTGGCCTGTTAGGCCTCTTTACTTTGGGAGCAGAAAGGAGGTGCTAGTCATTTTATTTTATGTGAAACAGGTGACCTATTTAATGCCATTTGTGTTATATGCCATTGAATCCTAAAATTTTTTCTGTGTCTACTTTCCAAACAGTGCTCCAGACCAGTCAAGGATATGATTAATCTCTTTCGGGAATATTTGTTAGTTTTAAAAAAGATCAGACTTTTAAACACTCCAAATACAGAAATATTTTTCAAAACTGTAATGGTTGATAAACCAAGAATTTTGTGATTAACATGCTATTTCCAACACCTCTGCCCTTCTCTTTAAAACAGCTTTGGATTAACAAAGCTGAATTCATTCTCATTCTGGTTTGTCAAGGAAGGAAAATCTGAATATTTATTCAAGGTAAATATTTTTACAAGGCTTATAGGTATAATCCTCTGATACTTACATTAAGAAATAAATTTTAACAGTAGACAGTAAAAGTATGTGCAATATAGAAATAAAGTAGGAATTTATTACTGATATGGTATCGTTACTGTTGAATTGGTTTTTCAGGTTTTGACCATACATATTAAATGTGTATCAAATGCTGGATATCCCATTAAACCATCATTTAGGATAGATGTTAGTTTGTTATAAGTAAGCTACAAATACGGTTTCCTTAAACCAGAAATGCACTGCCCTTGTCTGAAGTTCTTACTGCACTGTTTCATGTATCTATATGTGTTAAGTTTTATTATATTTTGTTTTATTTGTAAGTATTCTAAGAGTTTACTGATATTAAGCTTAAACCTTTCATGTTGGCCTGAGCCTTTTGAAAATTTATCTTGACTCTGCTGATTTATTCATTTTATGTTAGGCAAATCTAATTGAAGTGGAGGTGAAAGTTTATGAACATGATACAGCTCTGTTTTAAACTGCAGAAACAGATTGAAACGTTTCAATGTTATGACTGTATTTATGCTATGCTAGTTTATGCCTGCTATGCTAAAAGTCTGTGGTTCAGTGCTTTCTATATACATTTCTGTTTTGTGGCACTGTTCATTTTAATAAATACTATCGATTCTAGTTTTCCATTAAAAGGATAATTGAAGAGTAAATGTTTAATACTATTTCCACCCCATCTGTTTATAACCATTTCAGTATAAAGCACACCAAAACTGAACCCTGCTTTAGAGCTATGTATTGAAGTAAAAATATGATTTAAAAAATATCTAGTCTAGCATAATCTATGGCCACATTCAGACACCTTAGAAAGTAGCAAATACTTTCTTTCTCCAGTCGCCCAAACTTCATCTTTTTTTCTGTTTTCTTGGACTGGTAGCAAAAGGCTTGGACAACAACAACACATATCAGAACTCTCCTTTGGTATATTTGCCTGCCTTCTTCTCTAAGCTCAGATTTACTCTCGACTTATTTTCTGGGCTACAGTTATGAGTCTAAAGGCATTAGAGCCCTTGTAAAAAGGCCACAGCAAGGAGCAAAGGAGATCTTGCTGTCGGTATCTCTGCGTTGTGTGAAATGTTTATATGAATACTTTAAAAGAGGAAATACTCTTGCTTTTTTATCACCCCTTAAAATTGCTTGCTGCATTTGTTCATGCAGCTGATCTTTTTGTTTGCTCCTGTTTTTTGTCTCAAGAATAGATATGAAGGAGCCCTTCTCAGTTAACGGACCCATAAAGAAAACCATTTAGAGTTTTGTTTTGTTGTTGTTTGTAGTGATTCTTTAGAAGTGACTCCTGCTGGTGACATTGGCCATTGGGCTTCCATGGATGGGAGCTTTTATTAGGCTTGGTCATGGGGAAGTTGTATGCCATCAATTTATGCCAGTCTTCCTGATGAACATTTTATGTGTGAGACAGAGTCCAATAATAGCATAGTGTTTCTTTTTCTTTTATTGAGGCAGCAATCTTAAGCTATTTGGACGAGTTTGCATTTTAGTATTAATTTATAATTCAGGATTGTACAAACCTCAGTTCTGTGTATAGGTCATAAAAACAAACTTTGATATCAGGGCATTTTTCAAAGGGGACATCTAGTAATGCAAATATTAGGGTTTTCCCAACCTCAAGAACTGTGTCAAAGGTACATTATCAATATAATTTAAAGAGGGATTTTAGTAATATTATGAAGTTACCCATTCCTTGGATGAGAAGAATACATACAATGGATAATATACTCATGAGGAGATATTGGAGAATTACCTTTGATAAATGTGGCTTTAAAAACTTTGAAGAGAGTGGTGGCAGAATTAGTGAGCAAATAAATTACCCCATAGGAGCCAATAATAATCAAGTGAGATATAATTAAGTTTATATATATTAAGCATCTTATGTATTCATTTATAGTAAAGGCTGGTTTACATTTTGGGATGCAAAAGTAGGTCCTACAGAGAATATTTGAAAAATAAAGATTGCTATAGTGTTCTATCAGCAATACAGGGATCCTTAGATTTTAAATTAACAATTTTTTTTTTTTAGAAACCACAAGAACATAGTTGGTTGATTATATTAAGATTTTGAAACTTTGGGTGGTAAGACTTTTCAGTGATTAATTGCTTGGTTAAGATTTTTCACTCTGGCTTTATTAAATGGGAAGAAAACAAGCAGAAACTATAAAATCTAGTAGGATCAAAACAATCTATAAATATATTTTATTTCTAAGAAAAATTAGGCATTTAAAACAAGATTTTAAAGTGATTTTTGGGAAAACTTTGGAAGACAACAGTCATTTCAGATCCCATATGGGTAATTTAAAAGCTTTCTTTGAATTCTGAGGCCTGATTTACAGAGGCGAGATGTCATTGCTTTTCATTTTAAAGGATGAAATTTAGTGACATTTTAGTCTTTGACTCACTCAGTATTTATATTAAATTAAAAAATCAGTATCATGGAAAAGATCAGATCAGTAGTTTGTCTCTCGAAGTGAAAAACAAAAGGAACATTTTGCTGTACTTAAAAAAAAAATCTACAGGGTGCCTGTGTGGCTCAGTTGGTCTTGAGATCGAGCCCCATGTTGGGCTCCCTGCTCAGCGGGGAGCCTGCTTCTCCCTCTCCCTGCTGCTCATGCTAGATCTCTCTCTCTCTACCCCCTCCAATTATTAATTAATTAATTAAAATAAAATCTGCTTAGTGATGATGTAACTCTTGTAGTTAATCTGTAGTTAATCTTGTAGTTAATCTGGTTTCGAAATCAGCTATTTTAATTGTCAGTCTTAACCAGGTCATCAGTTCACTTATTATCAGACCCCAACCTGAGGCAAAATTTTGGTATTCATCCATATCCAGATTTAATGATACCCTCTTACAAGAGGCTATCATGAGCACCCTTATCAGAAAGTTATTTCCTGAACCAAAAAAAAGGGCAAATTTTAGAATAGTTGATCCCCTGTCCTGGCAGCTTCGAAATTTACCAAAGGAAGAAGTCATTCGGTACATCTGATACAGGTTTATTATACCTCAAGACAACATAGATTAGTTATTTATTATTCTTTAATGTGGGTTAGATCTTTCCCCCTCCAGAGCTGATATCCTAAGTTATTACAAGATAGTATTTTTATGTAATTCACCATCTTAACAAAAAACATTTAAAGACTGATTTTTCCATTAATATTTATTCTCAGATGATATGAAATGCTGATTTTCTTATAGTATCAGTTTTCTGATTTTTTTTTCTTGAGTAAACTATTTCTACCATCGCTGAGTCTTTATATCATGTCCACAGCATCTTCTTCCTTTAAACCAATAGCTCAGATGAGCCCCTGTGACACTGTAGAACGAGGTTTTGGAAAGTTTGAACTTTTTATCTAAATTACCCTTAAGAAAGTCCTATTTTTGAACTCCATTGTGGAACTATAGTTTGTGCTTAATTTAGTGAAAGATAGTGGGGCTTGCTGTAGACACTACATTGTCCTAAAAAATAATCCTTGATGAGAGCTTCCTGATGTTTAGAAACATTCTGTTTAACCATTTTTGAGTATAAAGGTAACTGTATTAGTAATTTGTAATACAAACAAGTTGTGCAACACTGCCTGTGTCTTTGCCCAAAACATTTTCCATTTGCTTCACTTTTAAAATGCGCATATCTTTGGAGACGTGGATTATTCTACACAAATACACCAAGTTCTGTTCCTTAGAATCTTTATAAATCTATTACCATCTACACTAAAAATGTACTTGCACAATTTAGTTATATATAAAAAAAAGAATATGTATTTCTTCAATAGCCGGGTATTTGGATTGTATTCTTGATATATTTGAATGTGACTCTTGGATTTAAGTGCACTATTATTCATGTCTTACACAATAAAATTGCACTGTATGGCAAATATGTGTATAACGTATGCTTTGCTAAAACCTCAGAGTGCTGTAATGGACAGGTTTCTATTATGTGAACCTGTCTATATATAGTCTTAGGGGAAAATTCTAAACTTTTTAAAGTCTCTGTAATATTTCATTATTATTTGTAACATTCCCTGTGTGATCAGTTCACTTATGTCCTAAAACTGGAATCATTCATCATAAGTTGGCTTCTTTGTCAAGCTTGGTTTACTTAATCATGAAACAGTCTTGTTGAACATGGTACTGTTATCTTAGTATGTAAGATGCGTGTGGTGTGCTCTCTGCCTCAGAGGACTGTTGCACAGATGCTAGTGTTAAATGTCTACAGACAATGGTAATAAAATTTGAATATATTCAAATGCTGGTAAATTAAATCTATAGGCTGACTTTATTTTTTTTTCCAAATATCTGTGAAGGTTTTGGCAGTGTCTCAAAACTGCTATATATAAACCTTATATTTTGAAAAAATTCAGAGCCACAAAGAAGTTGCAAAATAGTACAATGATCTCCCATATACTGTTCAACTAGATTGAATAATTAACATTTATCATATTTGACTTGACACTCCTGATGGTGTATGTGTATTATTGCTATTATTTTGCTGAAACATTTGAGGGTAAGCCACAGACATCATGACCTTTCTACATAGATATTTCAAAAGTATCTCTCAAGATTTAGGAATATGTATTATACATTCTGTTTACTTAGTTTGTATCACCATGAATAAATCAGTGAAGGAAAAGGGAAAGCTCTCTGTTAGAATAGATAGCCAACTATGAAACATAGGAAGAATGACAAAATTAGAAAGTCACTATTTGGCAGCCACTGCAGTAATAATTGATCTAGGCAGTCATCTGTGGGTGCTAAAACTGGCAGGTGAGTTTGTAAGGGAAAGCAGATAGTCTCAAAGTATCTTTCCATGAAGTACTAGTTAGAAAGGGGGAAAACAGTAACTTTACAGTGAAGGAACTGGGTAGATAACACCTTATCCAAGCACAATATTACTAGTAATGGGACATACCAACATCATGGATCATAACTACTAAGAGCAATGCATCACTTTTGTGGCATTTTAGGATTTTTTTGTTTTGTTTTTTTAAAGATTTTATTCATTTATTAGAGGGAGCAAGTAAGGAGGGAGAAAGGGATAAGTAGACTCTGCACTGAGCACAGAGCCTGATGTGGGCTTGATCCTGGGACCCTGAGACCACAACTTGAGCAGAAATCAAGAGTCAGATGCTTAACCAACTGAGCCACACAGATGACCCTTTTGTGGCATTTTTGTAAAAACAAACCAGAAAAGCACAACCTGGATATAATTATTAGGAAGCATCAGGCCAGCTTAAATTGGGGGACCTTCTACAACATAACTGATCTGTATGAAGTTTATAGAAGAAAAGGAAAGATAAAAACTTTGTAAGTTTGAACTTACTTCAAAAATTTTAAGAACTCCAAGTGAACAGAAAACAGCAATTGACATTCATACAAAGCTATAAAATTAAAAAGAAAATATTTCAGCTGATGAATTACCCCCCAAAATAAAACACTGAACAGAAGAAAACTGACACACATTCCAAAAGGAATAAATACCTTTAAGGAAAACTTCCAGATATGATAGGAGAAAACACCTCAAGTGATAAACTACAAAACTTAGAACAGAAGTAAACCAAAAACAAAGCAGGAAGAGAGAAAACAAGAGTCGAATGAACTCAGGAAAGAATCTGAGGAATAAAGACAGAGTCATCTTGGAGATCACAAGGTCCTTGAGGGAGAACAGGTTCAACTGAAAGTGTATGAAAGATAATTAAAAGTATGAAAGGTGAGACTGACAATGTTTAAAATAAGTGAAAAGAGTCACAGAGAAAGAGTTCGACATAGAGGCCACACAAAGAACAGCCAATGTATGAATAATTGGAAGTCCCCGAAGATGAAAAATAATGGAACAGAACTAATTATTTAAACATATAATTCAAGAAGAATTTCCAGAAATAAAGACTGTCTTAGTGGAAGTGAGTCCAGATTGGTCAATTCCAAGACATACCTAGTAAAAGCATTAAACTTTAAATATAAAGAGAAAAACAAAATCCTCAGGGTGTCTAGACAAAAAGAGTCAAATCAGGTTGTATTCTCAACGACAACATACTAAGATAAGAAGAGCATTTTCAAAATATGCAGAAGTATGAGCCAAGGATTTTATATTCAGCCAACCTGTACTTTAGGAGTCAGCAAAGTTTTAAATATGCAAGAACCCCAGGTAATGCTATAATCAAGAGTACTTCCTGGGAAGTCTGTGAAAGAATGAATTTCATCCAATTAAGAGATGACTGGGAAAACTATAAATTAGGGCACTAAGTATACTGTAACTATAAATATAAGATTAATACAAGGCGTAGAAGAATATTGTGTAGAAAGGATATATTTTGGCAGATATAATGAAATTTTTAAAATAAGAGGAAAAAAAGGGACAAAGTAAAAGAAGCTCCTTGCCTGTTGTTTAAATAATAGTTAGGGGTCACAGGTATCATTTAAACCCGGCAAATCAAACCGTAGAATGTAAAGTGAGGACAAAGGTGTCTATGGCCACCTTAATAAATAGTATTATAAATGTACCTCTAGAAAAACTTCCATTTTTTTTCTACCCAAGGAAATAAAAACTACAAAGGAAGAACAAAGAAATACAGTAAACATACCATGATACACACAGTAAATAGAAGAAAACAAAGGACAATTGGAACCAAACATCAGACAACCAATGAATGTGAATGGTCTTGATTAATCTATTTAAAGAAAAAATCTCCAAATTGGCTTATAAAGTAAAATGCAACTCTATGATGTATACACCAGACAAAATTAAAGTGACTCAAAAACTTAAAATCGTATACTAGTCATGGCTCAATGTATTACAGAGCTACAATAATCAAAACAGTGTTGCACTTGCATAAACAAAAGGTCAGTGGAACAGAATGGAGAGCCAAGAAATAAACCCTCATCTATGTGGTCAGATGATCTTCAATAAGGGTGCCAAGATTACATGATGGGGAAAGGACAGTCTCTTCAAAAAACGTTCCAGGAAAACAATGCCCACATGCAAAAGAATTTTTTTAGCTACTTTATACCATATACAAAAATTAATGCAATGGATTAAAGATATAATACATAGGGGAAAAGCTTCATGACATTGGATTTGCAATGACTTCTTGATATGACACCAAAAACACAGGCAACAAAAACAGAAATAGGCTACATTAAACTTAAAAAGTTTTGCACATCAAAGGAAACAACAGAATGGGATGGCAATGTACACAATGGGGAAAAATACTTGCCAATCATGTCTAATGAGGGGTTACTATCTAGAATATATAGAAAATTCCCACAACTCAATATAATAATGAGATTTAAAAATGGACAAAGGACTTAAGTAGACATTTCTCCAAAGAAGATGTACAAATGGCTAACAAACCTATGAAAAGACATTCAACATCATTAATCATTGGAGAAATGCAAATCAAAACCACAATGAGATATCTCACATCCATTAGGATGACCATCATCAGAAAAATAATACATAACAAGTGTTGAGTATGTGAAGAACCTGAAATGCTTGTGTACTGTTTGGTGGGAATATCAAATGGCACAGCCACTATGGAAAACAGTATAGAAGTTCCTCAAAAAATTAAAAACAGAATTATATGATGCAGCAATCCCACTTCTGGTTATATATCCAAAAGAATCTAAAGAAGTATTTGGAAACCCATGATTATTGTAGCAATATTCACAAGAGCCAAATAACCCAAATATTCCTCAATGGAGTAAGCAAACAAAATGTATATACGAAAATGGAAAATTATTCAGTATTTATTTTTTTAAAAGATTTATTTATTTGAGGGACAGCATGAGCAGATGAAGAGGCAGAGAAAGAGAGAGAAGCAGTCTCTCCACTGAGAGCCCCATGCAGGGCTCCATCTCAGGACCCTGGGATCATGATCAGAGCCAAAGGCAGATGTTTAACTGATAAAGCCACCCAGTTGCCCCTTTATTCAGTGTTTAAAAAGGAGTTCCTGTCACATGTTATGTCATGCATGGAACCTAAAGACATGCTAAATGAATAAGCCAGTTACAAAAAGATAAATGCTATATGATTCACTTACATCAGTTGTCTAAAGCAGTCAAATCTGTAGGAACAGAAAGGACAATGGTGGCTGCCATAGGTTTGATGGAGGGGGAAATGGGGAGTTACTGTTCAGTAGAGTTTCAGTTTTGCAAGATGAAAATATATAGTATTCTTAAGTATATTCACATTGTTGTAGAAATTCACAATGTGAATATATTTAGCAATACTGAACTATACACTTAAAATGGTTAGGATGGTAAATTATGTTTTTTATCATTATTTTTAAATGTATAATGAAATAACATGAGTTTACCTACTTTCCAATTTACAAATATTTAATTAGTGCAATTTCAGAATAAAGTAAGCCCTTTAAAATGCATATACAGTGATATTAAGAAATTGATGGAGTAGGCAGATCTAACCTTGTATTTGTCAGAACTCTGGAAAAGAGTCCAAGTTTTGCAGTAACAAAGCAAATGCTGAATGAATTCAAAGTTGACTTGAAAACTGTAGGAAAAATTTGTGGCATTTTTTTTTACCTGCCATCATCCCATACCTGTCCAGCACAGTACTGAAACAGTGCAGCCTGGGTTATCACTGTGGGCCTCTGGTGTCTCATTGTGAAAAGAGCAGAGCAGACTATGATCAAATACATTGCTTAAATCTGTTGTAACCTGTCTAGAGGATACCTGAATGACTGACAGAACCTGTTCATCTCTCTTCTTCCTAACTCAGAACTCAGACTGGAAGGCAGTGGGTCTTTCACCCAAAATACTGTAAGGAGAACTAACAACCTGCAAACACCTGGGGCAAAATATAGTCAAGATATGTAACAGTCAAGATACTTAAAGCCTGGGAGGAAAAGCTGGGGAAGATTCTTTGAGAAATCACGATAGTCAAAGGAACGCCTATGTATGGAGCACTTTAGAGTCCACATACATGCTTGAATAAAGATGCATGTTGAGGGGCACCTGGGTGGCTCAGTGGGTTAAACCTCTGCCTTGGCTCAGGTCATGATCTCAGGGTCTTGGGACCAAGCCCTGCATGGGGCTCCCTGCTCAGCGGGAGTCTACTTCCTCCTCTCCCTCTGCCCACCCCCCCGCTCCTGCTCCCTCTCTCAAATAAAAATCTATAAATAAATAAATAAAATGCAGAGGAAGAGAGAATTTGTTCCCTGCAGCGATTATTGCTGTGATGTTCTTATGGGGAATGTCTATGTCCCTCATCCCTTCCATGTTGACTAGTGGGAATTCTGTAAGAAAAAGTCCTTTCCATACGGAATTCTTTGTACAGGACAGACCTATGCATTAGAAGAGGTCTAGCACCTCTGACTTCCGTCCACTAAATGGCAGTTGCAGTCTCCAGTATCATAATCAAAAAGATTCAACTGATTTAATGACTTAATGGTTTAAATTTCTCTATGGCCTGAAGCACCCAAATCAGTATTTAAAAAAACTCCCACAGATTTTAAATATATAAAATTTATATGTATGTATGATTTATATTTATATGAACAAATAAAGTCACATAATGTCACATTAAAAAAAGTCCTTTCTACCTAATTTATTTACTTATTCATTATTTATATTAATATAGACTAGAGGATACTTATATTTTTTTATTATTTGGTTTTTTTTTAAAGATTTTATTTATTTGACAGAGAGAGAGAGAGATCACAAGTAGGCAGAAAGGCAGGAGAGAGAGAGGAGGAAGCAGACTCTCCGCCGAGCAAAGAGCCCGATGTGAGCCTCGATCCCAGGACCCTGAGATCATGACCCGAGCTGAAGGCAGAGGCTTTAACCCACTGAGCCACCCAGGTGCCCTATTATTTGGTTTTTTGATCTGAGACCCCAAATCTCAACCCTGAAAATGAAGGGAAAGTCTGAATATTATCAGAATCTACGTTAGCGTAAGAGAAACCTACTTTGATGACTTAATCCAAAGGGGAGTAGGAAGACAACAGGCAGTGGCCTCAAGGCAGCCTTAACCTTCTCAGAGGGGCCCTCAGCTGGTAGGACCAGTCCTGCTGTTTTCAACCTCTCCCTCACTCCAAACAGGATTCAAATCCAGTGGAAGTGCCTGTCCCTTGGCTGGAAGAGGAAGGAAGCTGATGATATTAATACCAGGCTGTTTCCCTGAGAAAGAGAGGAAATGGATGGTAGGTAACCAGACCCCACTCACCTTTCAATCCCTTGTAAATCAACCCTTCTTCATACCGGGTCCTCAGAAACAAAAGCTTAAGCCACGCCTCTCCCCCCAAGTCCCCTCCCCTATCCAGACCCGCAGAAATGCCAGTGGGTTGGGTTGCTCCACTCAGCAACATCCTTACTTGCAACCCCACTCAGAGTAAGCTCAGGGTCTCTAACGTCATCCCAAGGTCTGAGGAAAACAACAACAAAAATAACTTCATGGTATGATGTGGTGTATTAGAAAGAGCAGTGACCCAGTGCCTCGGTCAGGTTTCTGTCCCTTGGCCTTGAACAAATGTCTTCACTTCTCTGGAAAGAGCTTCGCCTCTTCCACTGTGAAGTGGGTATAGGGCCCTTCATAATCTCTAAGGTCTCCTGGGAGGCTAAAATGTCTGGACGGAAGATTTTAGACTTTAAGTGCACCAGAGAAAGACCCATAATGAGGATCATGTCGTATGAGAAAATGTTGAAGACATGGAGCTTTCTAAGAGCCTGTAAAACAGAAAATTCGACATACCGTATAACATCATAGATATTTAATGTTGGAGACCTTTCTTAGAGCCGTTTTCCAAAATCCTGATGTGCTTGAGAATCGCTTGGGGATCTTTTAAAATGCACATCGTGATTCGGTAGATGGGGTGGGGACTGCTTTGCACCCAGCCTTTCTGCAGAGTAATCGGCGGTTCTCACCTTTGATGGCACACTGGGATAACTTGAGGGGCTTTTATTTTTTATTTTTATTTTTATTTTTTTTTTGACACAGAGAGAGATCACAAGTAGGCAGAGAGGCAGGCAGAGGGGGAAGCAGGCTCTCTGCTGAGCAGAGATCCCGATGCGGGCCTCGATCCCACGACCCTGAGATCATGACCTGAGCTGAAGGCAGAGGCTTAACCCACTGAGCCACCCAGGCGCCCGGAGGGGCTTTAAAAAAAAGTACTTAACCCCTCCAAGCCCCCCAAACGAGATTGATTCATCCAGTCCTGAAACTCCCAGGTGAGTCTAACAGGTAGCGAAGTCCGAGAAGCCCCGCCGGCCGCAGACCGCGCTTCTCCAACTTCAGCCCGCACGAGCATCACCTGGAGGGCTTGTTAGGACACCGCTCGCGGGGCCCCGAACCTAGAGCTCCCGACTCTGCAGGTCCGGGATGGGGCCCCGGGTTTCCGCGTCTAACAGGTTCTCAGGGGATGCCAGGGACTCTGCGCGTCCGTGGTTTGGGGGTCATCTCACTTGACACTGATGCTTCTTTCCCACGTGGGAAACCGAGAAGAAATGACTACCACTCTCCTGACTCGGGGTCCTGGGCCATTTCCTCCCCCAATCGCGCCAACTTCCTCTCCTGCGTCCCGCCCTCATCCCCAGGTCCCTGCAGAGCCGCTCCACGCCAGCCAGACTGCAGAGGGGCGGGCTCCCGAGTAGTGGAGGCCCCCGCCGAGCGGCGCGCACCTCGACTGGGCCCACGCGACGACGGGGGGCCGCACCGCCGATGCGGGGATGCGGCGCGCGCGGGACCCTCACGCGCCGCCAGCCCTTCTCCACTTCGTCGGTCGGAGGAGGAGGAGGCCTGGAGCTGCGGGGAAGGGGTTGCCACGACAACCGGGGCCCGCCCTCCCCTGACCCCTCCCGCACCCGGGTCTCCTCGTGACCCGGCGCCTCAGCCGCGGCCCCCGCCGAAGAAAGGGATTGGCGCGCGGAGGGGCGGGTTCGGGTGCAGGGAGGATAAAGGCGCCGCGCACGGGCCGCGCGCTCGGGTTTCCGCTGGCGGCGCTGGGATCTCCCGCCGCAGCGGCCGCATC
>LNAC01000594.1:670871-708281 GCA_002007465.1 Ailurus styani
CGGGGGCGCTGCTGGGCTCGACAGGACGCGACACCCGGCGCCGGCCCCTTTGCTAGGACACCCTCCGCCGAGGAATTAGGATAGGCGCGGCCGTTCTCATAAAACCGGTTTATCCAGTCATCTCCGGGGAGGATGGGACCCTACCCCCTTTCCACCCGGGCCGAGGCCCCGCTCTTCTTGGGTTCCCTTTCCCGGGCCTCCCGCTCTGCACAGCCAGACCTCTGAGACCCTCTGTAGCTCCAGGTTAGAGCTCTGGGGGGGTCTTCTAGACTTTTTCTGTCTTGCGGGTCATCACCACGGTAAGTCCGGACTTGACCAGCTCGTTGGTGGAGTCTTACATTGAGCGGTGTGCTAAGTGTTTTTCATAGATTGCTCTTTTAAATGCTCTCAACAATCTAGCGTGGCAGTCCTATCATTGTCCCCCAAGATCGAGGAACCTTGAGGTTTGGCAAAGGAGCGCACACAGACTCACGCAACGAGAGAGAGTGGCGGTGTCCCGCGCCCCCTCGGCTGGTCGGGTTCCCTCGTGGGGGAGGGGCGCGGAGGAACCGCGCTGGAGGGGGGTGGGGGGTGCGCTGAGGGTCCCCCTCAGCGCGAGCACGGGGATGCTCCCTGTTGGTCTTCTTGGGTATTGGATCGTACCTCTTCAGGGAGAAGTGTGGGGGTGGTAGAAGGAGGGTTCGAGACTCAACGAATACGGTTTCCTAACCCCTCTTGGTGATTAGTGTTTATTTGCCTGACCTTGGGCAGGCCGATTCCTCCTGCAAAATGGAGAAAAGAGCCCAGCTTCAGGGATCCGGTGAGGGTTAAGTAAGGGTTCAGGAAAGCAGGCGTTTTATCCGTGCTCAGTAGTTAGGAGGTGCCTGGTTTTTCTTTGGGTCAGTTCTATTAAGAGCACACATTTAGTATTATTTAATGAACCGGAAGATTTAAAGGAGAGACTACCTTGCAAATGTGTTTCGTAAGCATTATTGGTCCTTAAAGCAGACTAAGAGGTGGGAGAACCCGCAGGCTTGGAGGGGGAAGGGCAGGGGCAGGGGCGGGGGGGGCGGGGATCAGCTTAGTGCAGGGGGGTCTGGTGCCAGGAAATCTGTCAAATAGGCAAATGGCACTTCTTTCGTGAAAGCAGTTTTACAGAGTGCAGGGTAGGAAGCCCCACTTTGAAGGGTAGGGAATGGAGGTTGAGAGCCACCGACCACTCATGAAGACCCCTGAGACTGGGAGAAAAGATGCACAAGAAAAGGCTTCAGCGGGTTTATAAGCAGAGGGGGAAGAACAGGTTGGGGAGTTAATTGGGACAAGGGCTTGGGAGTTTGAATGAGACTAGGGTTTGGTAGGCACCACCCGGACTGTTAGGTTTCTGGAGGCAGCACTGATTTCTATTGGGTGAATTTTGTAGCTCCTCAGCAATATATGTATGTGCAGACCATTCGCTGGGGCTGGAGACTTTTCTAAAAACGTGAATTTACATGTTTTATTTTAAACTGTGGCTGTAGTCACATAATGTAAAATTTACCGTGTTAACCATTTTTTTAAGATTTTATTTATTTATTTGACACACAGAGAGAGATTACAAGTACACAGAGAGGCAGGCAGAGAGAGAGGAGGAAGCAGGCTCCCCACCGAGCAGGGAGCCCGAAGCGGGCCTCGATCCCAGGACGCTGAGATCATGACCTGAGCCGAAAGCAGAGGCTTTAACCTACTGAGCCACCCAGGCGCCCGTGTTAACCATTTTTAAGCGTACACTTGAGTAGTGTTAAGTATGCTCACATTACTATGCAACAGATCTGTAGAACTTTTTCATCTTACAAAACTGAAGCTATATGCCAAGGAATGAAACACTGATATTCCTTCCCCCTTATCCCCCACCTCTTGGCAGGTGTCTTCCCACTTCCTTTTTCTATGATTTTCATTACTTTAGATACCTTGTATAACTCATGAGAATGGAGTCATACAGCGTTTGGCCCTTGCTAACTGGCTTATTTCACTTGGCATAATGTTCTGGAGGTTTATCCATGTTGTAGACTGTGGTAGGATCTCCTTCTTCAAGGCTGAATAATACACTGTTGTGTGTATATACCACATTTTGTTTATCCATTCATCTGTCAGTGGCTGGATACTTTTACTTTTCGTGCTTTAGTGCCAGTGATATTACTTACTACATTCTTATTTACTGTCTCTGGCTAAGAATGATTAGACTTGGAATCTGGGGAGATACAAGACAGTGAGAACAGTAAGGGAAACTGATGGTGTACCCTCAGGGAAAAGGCCTATTTCGTTGGCCTTAAATATTTCAAATTGGAGTTTCTTTTAATATTCCTGAAACAGGAGGAGGCGANTGGCTAAGAATGATTAGACCTGGAATCTGGGGAGATACAAGACAGTGAGAACATTAAGGGAAACTGATGGTGTACCCTCAGGGAAAAGGCCTATTCCGTTGGCCTTAAATATTTCAAATTGGAGTTTCTTTTAATATTCCTGAAACAGGAGGAGGCGAGGCGGTGATGAGCATGGTGGGCGCTGGGAGGGCCATTGCCTCCCAAGGCGCGAGTGTCCCGTCTCGTGTCCTTCAGCATGACCCACTGACTCCACAGCAAATCTTTGAGTAATGAAGAAAATTTGAAACTGTTTGGGAAATGCAGCAATCCAAATGGCCATGGGCACAATTATAAATTGTGGTGATGGCGCATGGAGAGATTGATCCTGTTACAGGAATGGTTATGAATTCGACCAACCTTGAAGCGTATNATTCGACCAACCTCGAAGAGTATATGGGGAGGCAGTTATGAAGCCCCTTGATCATAAGAATCTGGATCTGGATGTGCCATACTTTGCAAATGTTGTAAGCACGACAGAAAATGTAACTGTGTGTATCTGGGAAAACCTCCAGAAATTTCTTCCTCTGGCAGTTCTTTATAAAGTAGAAGTGTATGAAACTGACGGTAATATCGTTGTCTATAAAGGAGAATAGCTTTTAGGGGTTAATACTGTAGAAAGACTAATTTCTTTCCATATTTTAAAAAGGTCTTTATCCCCTTGGACTATTAAGAAGTCATCACATACTTGTTATGCCTCCACATTGTGTTCACAATGCCTGATTGATTGAGATTGTTGTGTGTAAGACCTATTGTGAATTCAGACCTATCTTAAAACCAAACTTGTAAAACATCCTGAGTATCATTTAGAGAGTCTTTTATTTATAGATTAAAAATCACTTCATTTTCAATAAGTGTTGTGGTGCGAAATTTAAAAGTAAAATAAATCAATTTTTGTTTTTCCATTAAAAAAAATATTCCTGTCACAGAATTATCTATCTTTGGAGCAATCACAGTTGAAATAAGTTTTTGCCCTGAGAAACCAAAGTAATTTTTTCTGTGAACTGGGGCATTCTGTTTTTGTGTATGTGTGTGTGGTGTAGACAAACCCTTGGTATTTCCCATTTTCTCCTTCTGGTCTTTCCGTTCCACACTGTGTTTGGTGAGTACTGACATACATCAGGTACTGCTAGGAACTGCTCATAAAGAGCTGACAACTTCATGAGAGAGACAGCCATATTGTCTCCTGGTACCTAAGACCAACGTGTCCAAAACCAAACTCTGTCTTCTCATCTGACCTGCTTCCCCGGGGAGCCCATTAGAGACCTCAGTATTAGCCTCCTTGATTCCTTATCTAGTTCTGCCATATCCATACAATGACCAAAGCCACTTGAGCTCTGAGTCTTCATCTCTACCAGTCCCACCCTCTTCATGTTGTCAGTGGTGTCTTAGAGTTCTGTGGTTCATGCAGAGAGGGTAAATGCCAGGAGATGGAAGAAGAGGTATAATAACCACCCTGGAGAGTCGTGGGTCAGGGAGGCACTCCATTATCTCTGGAAAAGAGTCTGTTGGCCTGTTTTTTTCATCTCTTTGCAGTTAAAGTAAGCAAGGTGCTTGGGAGAAAGTCTGTGGACTATAATCTAACCTTTAAAGAGGGACTGAGGATCTTTGATGATTTAATAGCTAGGTTGGCAAAGCAAATTTTACGTTAGAACAGCTCTTCTCAAAGTATGATCTGGGGAATCCTGGGCTTCCCGGAGACATTTTGTAGAGTCCGTGTAGTCAAGCCATTTTAAAAATAAGACTAGGATGTCGTTTGCCTTTTTCATTCTTTCTCTTACAAGTGTACAGTGGCATTTTCCAGGGTCTCCATGATTTGGAATGAACTTTTCCTCTGATGGTTAATGAAATGTGTGCTTGTGTATTCTAGAATCTTGTGTTTCTAGAACCTTCTAAGGGTAAGTAGGCTTGGAGTATAAATACATGTTTTTAGAGATGAACTCAATTCTTAGTATTTCCATTGCACACTTAATAGCTATCTTCAGTTATACCTGTTATCATTTCTGTGACCTCATTTCCTTTTAATAAGTCATCACTTTGAAATCCCTAAGTTTTCTTTGTGTCTCTATGGAAAAAAACAAACAAACAAGTAAGTATACTTCATAGTCTTGATTTGAAAACTTTTCTAAATTTTTAAACGATATAAAATTATTCTAAAGTGAAAGGATATTTATATATTTTTGTATTTAAGGATAGATTGTTGGCTAAACACGGGGATACTAGAAAACTTGATTATTTTACTCAGAGCTATACTATCCATGTCTATAAATGCTGAAAAAAATGAAATGATCTATCAGAGTTTCCTGAATAATGGAAGGGAGGAATTTACTCCAGAAAAGTGGACAGAACTAAATAAAACCTAAAAATGTGACAGATTTCATCAGTTTTACAGTTGTTAGAAATTTACATTATGTGTCTTATGCTGTAGAAACTTTTTGAATAATATTACGGTGCCAGTAGTGTTCTTTTGAGATTAACCATTCAGAGTCCTCTAAAGATAAATGACTGAATGACTTAATTGTCGATATGACGAGCTCTTGAAAAGCCAAAAATAGGGGCGCCTGGGTGGCTCAGTGGGTTAAAGCCTCTGCCTTTGGCTCAGGTCATGATCTCAGGGTCCTGGGATGGAGGCCCACATTGGGCTCCCTGCTCAGCCAGGAGCCTGCTTCCTCCTCTATCTCTGCCTGCCTCTCCTCCTGCTTGTGATCTCTCTCTCTCTCTCTCTCTGTGTCAAGTAAATAAATAAAATCTTAAAAAAAAAAGCCAAAAATGACTTTTACAGCTTTCCAAACTAGCAATGAGAAAGCTATTGAAGCATCTAGCAGGACAGGTTATCAAATTGCAGTGGTTGGAAAAACACAATAAAGCCTCATTTGGATGAAAGACCATTGAAAGAAATTCTAGCACTGTCACTTTCTAGTAACAGAGAAACTCACCAAATTAAAAATTTAGCTGCAAATATGAAGACTGAGTTAGTTAGTGTCTTAACAGAAGTGTATTCTGCCTTACAAAGGAAGAATTTGCAGTCATGGCTGGATTTGTCATTTTGTTTGTATTCGTCTGGTATCAGCACCAAATCAATCATCAGTATCTTTTTGGTGACTGCTTAGCAGCAAAAGTGAGTAGTGCGGAAGTATTCGGTGTAGGATAGCTTTTTTGAAAATTTTGCCAGATTTACTTAAGAATGCCTTTTATATAACAGTAAAAATGTTAAGTTTTATTAAATCTTGACCCTTGAGGACCTGTCTTTTTAGTATGCCATGTTTAAAGGGATATACTTGTTCCATGTTGAAGTGTGATGGCTCTTTTGAGGTGAAGCACTTGTACGATTGAGTGGTGGCCTGAACTGGCCACTTCTTTTTCATAGAAAATCATTTTTTGCCTCAAGGAATGATGGAAAAAACAGGGTTATTCATACTTGGATGACTGGAACACATTTTCTAAAAAATGAACCAAGTGAGCTTGTCATTTCAAGGAAACAAGTAATGGTATTTGTTGCCACTTATCTCCACCACTGTGAGCTTGATACCTTCTCAGTATTTAGAAACTTTCTGAAGAGATCACTATGACCTTTCGTGATATTCTCTAGTGAAATGTGTTAACATCTGGAAGCCCTGCATAACTCGCTGAACCAACATTTTCCAGAAGACCAGTGCATAAAATTATGAAATCACTCAGGGGTGAAAGACCCATTCAAAGCACTAGATAGACCAGTGGGTTTTAAGGTATAGAATCCAAAAGTTTCATTGATAATGGCTCCAGTCTCTTACCTTGGAACTAACCTTTAAGAAACTACCATGTAGGGCACTTGGGTGGCTCAGTTGGTTAGCATCTGCCTTTGGCTCAGATCATGATCCCAGGGTTCTGGGATCGAGTCCTGCATTGGGCTCCTGGCTCAGTGGGGAGTCTGCTGCTCTCTCTACCCCACCCCTGCTCATGATCTCTCTCTCTCAAATAAATAAATAATTAAAAAAAAAAAACTACCATGTGTTGAGTTCTAGATAGCGAAGATGAGTATCCGGAATTACCTGAAAAGACTTTTAAAATACTGCTCCCTTTCCCCACTATTTCTGGATTTTTTCTACATGCTTAAATTTAAGCAACAGCAGATGTGAGAATCCAGCCGTTTTCTATTTTTTTTTTCTGTGAAGATTTTATTTATTCATTTGACACAGAGAGAGAGATTACAAGTAGGCAGAGAGGCAGGCAGAGAGAGAGGAGAGGAGGAAGCAGGCTCCCTGCTGAGCAGAGAGCCGGATGCAGGCCTTGATCCCAGGACCCTGGGATCATGACCTGAGCCGAAGGCAGCGGCTTTAACCCACTGAGCCACCCAGGCGCTCTCCAGCTGTTTTCCATAAAGGCAGACAACAAAGATGTACAAACAGTACACTCTTCTCATTATTTTTTTAAAAATATAGTTATTTTCATAAAAGTGTGTTTGTTGGCTTCAAATGAATTCATATAATAAACATATCTCAGTTTTGCTTTCTAACACAACAAACATTGTTGGATGTAACCCATATACACAAAAGCTCTTCCTAGTCCTTAATATTTAAGAATGGAAAAGAGTCCTGGGACCAGAAATCTTGAGAGCTGCTGCCTGAAGACTATTCCATTGAACTTGGCTGTAGCAAGGTGATAATCTTGACTTGGAAAAGCTATTTGTTGTAGATGGTTGTTGTTTTTAATGTCCAGGCAGTGTTAATCAGAGCAATCCTGTGATGGGGACAGTCGTGCTGCTTGGTGGTGAAAAGCTGCTTCACTCACTGACCTGTGCATATAGTGAGATAGTGAGCATCAGATGTTAGTTACCAATAGTAGTTAACTAAGAAGAACCAACTCAATTATGAACTGGCCACATTGTTAACCTAAAATGGTTTCTATTCAGTTAAGAATGTGAACTTCAGGGTGCCTGGGTGGCTCGGTCAAGTGTCAGACTCTTGATTTTGGCTCAGGTCATGATGTCAGGTCGTGGGATCCAGCCCCGCCTCAGGCTCTATGTGGAGTGTGGAGCCTGCTCAGGATTCTCTCTCTCCTCTTCCTCTTGCCCCCTCACCACTCTCCAAAACAAAAACAAAACAAGTGATGGGAACTTTAACAAGGTCTCTGGGCAGAACCTCACAGAAGCAGAGTTACAGGACACGATCAATGGAGTAAATGCCGACGGTCATGGTGCAATTGACAGCCTGGAATTTCTGACAATGATGGCAAGAAAATGAAAGAGACAGTGAGGAAGAAAGTGGAGATCAGTCGTGTGTTTGATAAAGACGGCCGTGGCTGCAGGAGTGCAGGGCTTCGCCGTGTGATGCCAGACCTGGGAGAGAAGTGAGCAGATGCCAAGGCTGAAGTGGGCAGGGAAGCAGATATTCACGGTGACAGGCACGTGAACTCTGAGGAGTTTGTACTCACGGTGACAGCAGTGTGAAGATGTTGTACAGAATGTGTTCGGTGTCTTGTACCAGATTATTTATCTGCCTCTTCCTTGTAACTTATCTGCAGAAGGTTTCCCCCCTGCTGTCCAAAAACAAGCAGAGATAGTGATTAGGACTTCATTCCTCTTATCTTACTGTCATTGTCCTGAAACCTTCCTTGAAAAAACCAGTCCAGTCACATGATGCGCGTGGCTTCCTCTGGGTAAATCTAAGTCCTTCTGCATACCTCAGCAGAGATGGAGTTGGTCAAATTATGGAAGATCTGGGTTGTGCCTTTGTTTTAAGCAGTTTTTGTGAGGTAGCATCTGCATGTTGTAGAAGCAAGGAATCATAACTCTTACGTGGAGTATGGACCATCAGCAATACGTAGTTGAGAGTTGCACTGTTGTACAACGGGTTATTCTCTATGTAGTCACATGTTATTTTTTTGTACTGCTGGTCCTGTACTAGAAACATTTTCTTTTATTGTTACTTGCTTTTTAAACTTTGTTTAGCCACTGAAAGAAAATTTACTTATGGCACAATTGGCCTCAAATCCACTCCAAATTATGCATTTATTTTCCAATAAAAAAAAATTACAATTTACTCTATCTCCCTCCCTCCCCCCAAAAATAATCAGAATTCTTACCTGGTCTTGGGTGACAATGATGGCTGAAAGGATGATTTCCCCAAAGGTCTTATGAGGGACCCTTGGGCCTTTCCTATAATGTGGTCTGGAGGGGGGGCCTCTGGTCTAGTTCCGATCCCCCACAGCAAGCCAGAGATGTTCCGACTTCTGCTCTTTGGTAAAGTTATCTGCTCTTCTTCTCTTCTGCTCGTTTGGTAAAGTTATCTGGGAGGCAGGGCCACAGGAGCTTTGAAGGGCTGTGTATTAGTGTTAACTCCTCAAGGCACTGAGTTGAGTGTGGAAGAAGGCGAAGTTCAGATCTTAAAGGGTCTTCAACTGTCGTGTACAAAGATAAGATGGTTAGATCTGGCGAGCTCGTTGGAAGAGGGTCGGTCACCGGGGTCGGCTCTGAAGAGTCCTCTGCCAGCTCTGTTGGAAATCTTACTGTAGAAGCCGCAGGGCCGTGTGCAGAGTGCGGGAGGCCTGACTTTAGAGGATGGGAAGCAGCAGAGCACGCTGTGTGGCTCTGATTTACTCTTGGGACACACTCACCTGGGCGCCGGGGCAGGGGCGGGGGTGGGGTGTGTGTGTGAAAGCCCTGCCTGCGCCTCCAGCCGCAACCCTTGTGCCGTTGGACCATCTTGACCTCTTAAGGCCAGAACTGATTTCACGGTCAGTAAGCAATAAAACTGGTGAGGAAGCGGAGGGAAACTAAAATGTTCGTAATTTGGAAGGAAGGGAGAAAACGGCTCTTCCAGATGATCCTTTTGAAAGGAGAGGGCGGCAAAATAAAGGGGTCACAGCTTACCAAATGTCACCGAGGGCTTTTTTCTCTTAACCATCTGCTTTTCTAGTCTGATTCACTCTAAGGATAATGTCTGAGTGTGTGCACAAGATGGACAGGGCACTAGGTTAATCTGGAACCCGCTCGTGCCTTCCGATGGTGTGTGGACAGACTACGGCCAGCTGTAAGGATTTGAAGGCTTTGCTGGGATGCACTGACTTGGCGTTTCCAGCTCCGTGCATGGTCCCCTCCACCGTGACCATTAGATGCCATCAATGTCAGCATCGTGCGGTGTTAGTTCTAAATCTCTGCCTGTCTTTTGTCTGCCTGCCGGTTTTGATCCCCTTTTCACAGAGCCCAGCTTGCGGTAGGGTCTTGACGGGCTTTCCTTCGGCCCACTCAGCAGTCTCTTTCGTTAGTTCAGGAGTCCAATCTGCTTTTTGCCCGAGAGCTGACAGTCTTTGCCAGCTTGTGTTCGGAGGGGTCGGGAGCGTAAAAGGTTGCATGATGAACCCTGCCCCTCTTTTCTCACAGGGTATTTGCAGAGAAATGCTGGTCACTAGGATGCTGCGGCAGGTCACGGGCCAGATGCTGGGGAGCCCAGCCTGTGGCTGCCGGACAGCTGCCCCGCCGCTCCGGTTTCTGGGCACCTCCCCTCGGCAGCTTCCAGCAGATGCCAGCTTCCACTCTGCCTCCTTCTCTGGAACAGACCAGCCTCGTGTCCTAATTACAGGTTGGGTTTTGGTTTTTTTCTCTTTTTTCTACCTTTGCAACTTGATGATTCTTCTTCTCCTTCCTTTCTTTCTTTTTTTTTTTTTTCCTGCGCTGTTTCTGGATGGCTTTGGAAGGGCTACCATGCCGCAAGCTAACATGTATTCATCGGAAATGACCTTTTCCACTACTGGCTTCCTCCAGAATACGGCAAGCCCAGAATCCTTATTGTGTCACTGTTGCCAGTGCTTTGTTTTATTTTATAAAATTAAAAAAAAATGTATAATTTTTTGTTGTCTGAAAGTTGGCTCTAGGAAATGGGGGTCCAGGAGGCTGCTGTGTGACTGAGATCTCCTGGGGGCAAGGGCTCCCAGGGAGCGAGTGTGAGGGAGCTAGAGCTTGGGTAGTGCCTCAGGGGAATCTTTTCTTGACTGAACTCCTCAACCCAAGTTCCACGTCATCCATGCCCAGCAGCTGTTGCACATTTGCGTGTGGGAGACCGAGGAGACACGTTAGGACCTGCCCGAGCAACCCATCCTCACCATCTTGGAATGTCATTGATCTCCCGCCGCCAGACTTGCTCCCTGTGCTCCTTGCCTCCTGTCCACCCAGCCCCTGATGCCATACCCTCCTTGCTCCGGGCTTCACCTGGCACTCCAAGTCCTTCCAGCCAACCCAAGCCCACCTCCGATGGGATGGACACAGTCTATTTCCTTCTTCCCACCATCCCCTTGGCTTCTTACGTTCCTTACAGTGTGTGTGTTTCTTTCACTGCCGCCTCCTCGTCTCTGGCTAGAAATGGACTTCAGGCGTAGTCACTTCCCCTTTGTACTGTCCTCCCTGGTTCACCCCACTTGTCTGGTGCTGGTTTACTCCCTCCTTCCTCCTCCAACAGAGCGTCTTCTAGAACCCGGCGATGGTGGGCTTGGCTCCAGTCCCATGGTAACAAGTGCTACGGGAAATCCCACTTTCTGTATCTCCCTGCCTTGTTTCTTTCTCCGAGATGAAATTTGAAGTTGCATGCCCCCAGCTGTACTCACAACCCCCAGCTCGCACAATTTCAATCAAAAAAGATTTTATTTATTTGTCAGAGACAGAGAGAGAGAGAGAGCTTACAAGCAAGGGGAGGGGCAAAAGAAAGGAAGAAGCAGGCTCCCCTCTGAGCAGACAGCCCAATGGGATACAGGGCTCCATCCCAGGACCCTGGGATCATGATCTGACCCAAAGGCAGACGCTTAACCGACTAAGCCACCCCGGAGTCCCTCTCAGTGGCATTTTAAGCCTCTAAATTAGGGAGCTCTAATCATTTTTAATTTTCTTCATGGTTCCTTGTCAGTTCAGTTGTCTGCCCTTTTCTCAGATGGCTTCCTGGCTTGTCCCCTTTTCCCCCTCTCACACCCCAGCCCAGTCCTAATGGGGGATGGGCTTCTGGATAATCCTACCAGAGGCTGATCTCGAACTGTTCTGTTTGGCTTTTGTGTGTTTTGGCACCTGTTGCACTCAAGCTTCAGGGCCCATCAAATAATGAGGGCAGGTCTGAGAGGGAATTCCTGGCCCAAGGAGCTAGGAGGTTGTCCAACTTTCTTGTGATTTTTCTCTTCCTACGCCCTTGCTTCCTGTTAGCCACCCAATGCTGGCAAGAGTTTTGTCTCTGCAACTAAGATTACCTGCATTGATCTCTGTCCTTGCATAGAGGATGTAACTTAGTTCTATCAGGTCAGATAGAACTGACTTTCAGGTCAGATAGAACTGGGGCTTTCCCTAATTAGCTGAGATTGCCCGATAGTCTTATTCTGTTACTATGTTCTGGGAATAATTGAACTGGTTAGATTTGAATTAAAGTTCCACTTTTTTCTTCTTCATCTAGGGGGTCTTGGCCAGCTTGGAGTAGGGCTTGCTAGCCTTTTGAGGTAAGAGCCTAAAAAGCTGAAATTGAAAATCTGAGTTCTTTAGTATATATAGCTTATCTTTGGCAACATGTAATCATTTTATTTTGCTCTTAATATCATAGACATGTAGCTGGTCCTTAGCTCATCATCTCCCCTACTGGGCCTTTGCCCTATTGGAAAGCATGTTTTCATTGGGCCAGTTATATCCTAGAGGTACCAATTCATGTGTTTTGATTTTCCCTACAGGAAACGATTTGGGAAGGACAATGTGATTTTGTCTGACATAAGGAAACCCCCCGATCACATCTTCCACAGTGGTAAGAGATCCAGATGCCTTGCTTTGGTTTTATCTTTGATTTTCAAATTGTAGTTAGAGAGGCAGCTCATGGGATCAGTGTGTGCAACAGCTCATAACCAGGCTTGTGATGAAAAGAAAGGTGTTATTGAGGCCCAGTTGTGTAAATTTTTAAAATTCCCTATTTTGGGGTGCCTGGGTGGCTCAGTGGGTTAAGTGCCCGATGGCTGATTTCGATTCTGGTCACAATATCAGGGTTGTGAGATCAAGGCCTGGGTTCGTCTCCTTGCTGGGCATGGAACCCACTTGGGATTCTGTCTCTCCCTCTCCTTCTGCGTCTCACCCCCCACTCACTGTCTCTTAAAAACAAAACAAAACAAACAAACAAAAAACCCAAAAAACTCCCATTTTGGTCCCTTGTAGTTCTGTGAAATGTCTACAGTAATGTTGCTGCTTGTCCAGGAGTTACAAGAACAGGAGAACTCTTCTGAACTTGAAATAAAGTTTGGGAATGATATCTTGGGTGTTATTTGTGGTAATATTTTTGGAATAAAAACTTTAATTTCTGCCTTTTTGAGTCTTTAGTTAACTTCTTCACTCACAGGGAAAACAAAAATCAAGTTCTGGATTGAGGAAACTTTGGAGAAATTAATCCTCCTATTTCAACAACTTGCGCTTCTTTGGTTTTGCTGTGTTCCTCGTAGGCCCATTTATTTATTCCGACATCCTGGATTACAAGAATCTTCGGGAGATCGTGGTAAACAACCGCATCACGTGGTTGTTTCATTACAGCGCTCTGCTCAGTGCGGTTGGCGAAGCAAACGTATCCTTGGCCAGAGCCGTAAATATCACCGGTAGGTTTCTGGGTCTTGTCCAGAATCGTTGATTTGCCAGCTTTTCCAGTTCTTTGGTAGGAGACTTTCCAGACGGTGGTTGTCATGTCCGTTCGTTTCAGGATTGCATAACGTCCTGGATGTCGCCGCAGAGCACAATTTGCGATTGTTCGTGCCTAGCACCATTGGAGCTTTTGGACCTACTTCTCCCCGGAATCCAACTCCCGATCTCTGTGTGCAGAGGCCCAGGACCATTTACGGGGTGTCCAAGGTCCACGCCGAGCTCATGGGAGAAGTAAGCCTTGCTTGGCAAGATGACTCAACGTAGCTTTTTCTTTTCTTTCTGCCTCGTACACTTGCTGATTCATCCTTGGAGGGGCGGTTTCCCTCTACCCCACCCCAGCCCAGCCCCCAGCAGTGCTCCCAAACTGATTGTGTTTGACACGTCGGAAACTGATAGCTCCAGAAGGGCTCCTTAGCCCTTGGCCATGTGATAACACAAAACCCTTCCCAGAGGCCCCTCAACAGCAGCCTCTTCTTCATTTGCTATCTATTAATGGTACTGCTCCATTCTGTCAGGCTACCAGTAATGGGAGGTGATTTTCAAACTTTGTGTTCTGGAGAACGTCAAATGACTTCTGGTTCTATTTTTTTTTAAATACTCTTTGTCTTTAAAACTCTGTGCTAAGGGGTGCCTGGGTGATTCAGTCGGTTAAGCATCTGCCTTCGGCTCAGGTCCTAGGATTGAGTCCTGCATTGGGCTCCCTGCTCAGTGGGGAGTTTTCTTCTCCCTCTTCTGCACCCCCTGCTCATGCTCTCTCTCTCTCTCTCTCTCAAATAAATAAGAGAACTAAACAAACAAACAAACAAAACCCCAAAACCCAACTCTATGCAAATGTGAGTGGTGTCTGCTCCTTTAGCTGACATGTCAGGCATTGCCCTTCTCTGCGGTCCTCCCCTGAGCTCTGTGCAATGCCGCACTACAGGAACACGCTCTGAAGGATTCTTTGGGGTGTTGAGTAGTGTCTCTACCAAAGAAAGGTTGGAAATCAGCGCAGGCAGGTTTATTATTGGCCATGTTGATATGTCGCCAGAATGGTTTTTTGAAGATAAAAACTTAAGGGTTATTTGTTAAAAGTGAGTGGCTCTTAGAAATTCTAGTCTTGGGCGCCTGGGTGGCTCAGTGGGTTGAAGCCTCTGCCTTCAGCTCAGGTCATGATATCAGGGTCCTGGGATGGAGGCCCGCATCGGGCTCTCTGCTCAGCAGGGAGCCTGCTTCCTCTTCTTTCTCTAACTGCCTCTCTGCCTACTTGTGATCTCTCTTTCTCTGCTCCCCAGTCCCCCAGAAAGAGTGGTTCTTTCCTTTGCATTGCTCTGTCTGGTTTAAAGCATTTGTTTTAAGGTTGTTTTTCTCTTTTTTCTAGTATTACCATTATCGGTATGGGTTAGATTTCCGGTGCTTGAGATATCCTGGAATCATTTCGGCGGACTCCCAGCCTGGAGGAGGAACAACTGGTAAGTGCTGTTTTCCATCTGCCTTATGTAAGATGGGCTTTCTTAGCACCGTCAAGAGTGGCGAGGGACCAGCTATCTTTTAGCTGTGTGCTGACCCTGAGTTTCTGCATCCTCCCTGGCAAGTCCATCTGAGAAGCTCATGGAATCCCATTGACTTGAACTTGTTAAGGGATTGTTGCAAATCCAGCCCGGGATTGGCCATCCCCAGCGCTAGAATCGAACAGTTAATATTCGAGAACAAATTTGTCATCCACAATGTGGGAAGACACCAAACAGGAAATAGCCTCTTTGAATCCAGTCTTTGTTTCTTAACGCAGAGAACTCTGTGAAAATGGACTGTATGTATGCATTGCATATTTTTAAAGGAGCGTGTTGTCGTTATTATTATTATTACAAATTTGAACTGAAGCATGCATTGTGTTCAGTAACTCCCATATTAGAAATCCTTCCCATATGAGGGGTCCTGAGATATAATATAAAAACTAAACCTTGGGGGCGCCTGGGTGGCTCAGATGGTGAAGTATCTACCTTCAGCTCAGGTCATGATCCCAGAATCCTGGGATCAAGTCCCATATCGGTCTCCCTGCTCAGTGGGGAGCCTGCTTCTCCCCCTGCCTCTCTCTCTCTCTGCCCCTCCCCCTGCTTGTGCTCTCTCTCGCTGTCAAATAAGTAAATAAAATCTTAAAAAAAAAATCTAAACCTTGGGACACGTGGGTGGCCCAGTCGGTTAAGCATCTGCCTTAAACTCGGGTTATGGTCCTAGGGTCCTGGAATTGAGTCCTCATCAAGCTCCTTGCTCAGCAGGGAGCCTGCTTCTCCCTCTGCCTGCTGCTCCCCCTGCTTCTGTTCGCTTGCTCTCTCTCTCTGACAAATAAGTAAATACAATCTTTAAAATAAAATAAAAGCTAAACCTTAGCAAAATCCAATCAGCCAAGATCTTTGGTTTTTTTCAAGGCTCTAAGATGTCAAAGTTCTTTCTGTTTCAACCTGCAGGTGTTATTTGCCTTCTTTTCACTCTCCTTTACGAGCGCACTGTGGAGTTTTCCAGAGGCCGTGTGATGTGTGGCAGCAGGGTGGGCTGAACGCACAAGCACACAGGAGACTCCCTCTCTCCGCTACTAAGCCAGGCAGCGAGAGATGGTCAAAATATAAAACACACTGTTCTTTTCACTAAGTGTTCTTTTGTTTGGAAAATACATTCTTCTTCATGTATCATATCATACTTATGACTATTTGATGGGTTTATTATTATCATGTTAACATATAGTAGTATTTTTTAAATGCTCTGTTAATTTCTGGTATAGTAGATACTGATGTAACCCACACTCCTAAGACCTCCTTGGGGGTCCTTGGTGATGTTGAGGAGCATAAAGAGGTTCTGAGCCTAAGGCGTTTGAGAATCACTGCCCTAACGCAGGAGTCTCACTCATCGTTTTGCTAGAAGAGGACTCAGACAGGATTCTCTTTCAGACTATGCGGTCCAGATCTTCCACGATGCCCTAAAGAGTGGCAAATTTGAGTGCAACCTGAAACCCAGCACGAGGCTCCCAATGATGTATATTGATGACTGCCTCAGGGCCACTCTGGAAGTCATGGAGGCCCCGGCAGAGTCCCTCTCCATGAGGACCTACAACGTCAATGCCATGAGCTTCACCCCTGAGGACCTGGCCCAGGAGGTTCTCAAGCACATACCAGAATTCCAGATCACGTACAACGTGGATTCTGTTCGACAGGCCATAGGTGGGTACATCATTGCACCCCCCACCCTCGAAACCCAGGTGAGGCTTCAGTTGGCACTGTGAGTTCCTTGAAGACACGAAGCATGGAGGATAAGGAGGGTCCAGACACATTCTGGAGAAGAAGCTGTCGTTGAGCCAACAGATGCTGCAGTTTGGGGCACTGATATCTAAAGGGGGTGGAATTGTTCTATTCCAAATGGTAGCTTGTCAGTATTTCGCCATTTTATTGTTGAAACATAAAACCAGCTGACAGCGTAAGAAAACATCCCTGGGTTTTCTGATACGGTGACTGCCCCTGTGGCCTTGAGCACTGTTGGAGTAGAAGATTGCTGCCCTACAACTCTGTGGGAGATTTTAATAGTGCGTCACGATTCCCTAGTGCCTGACCATGAATGTGTACTAGGATCTTCTATTCTAAGAGGGTGATTGTGTTTGTGCATAGTGGCCACTCCGTTCGCCTCAGAGGAGGAATTTCAGAGAGTGAGTTTCTTCTGTGGTATCTTGGATGATAGACCTTTATATAAAATGTGCTAGACCTTTTTGCAAATCCAGATCCCGAGTAACTTGAGCTTCTCTTCCATATCTTTTCCTAGCGGATAGTTGGCCAATGAACTTTGATGACAGCAATGCTCGGAAGGACTGGGGGTGGAAACACGACTTTGATCTTCCAGAGTTGGTGACGACGATGTTGAACTCCCATGGTTCTGATACTAGAGTTGCCCAAGCTAACTGAGGGAATCGGAAAGGAGAACTCACGTGCCCTGGACCGCTGTCAAGGGAAAACCGTAATGACCCTGAGGAACCTAGGTTATCTGGAATGAAAGGACTAATTGGATGAGATTTTGGCAGCTCATATTGAACTGCCAGATTGGAGAATCAAGTTGGCTTTTGCATTTTCAAAATGCTGTAGGCTTGGTGGTAGGACTTCTAAACCTTTGCTGTTTGCCTAAACTTGCCCAAACACACGTATCACAGAATGAAGACTTCAGTCAGAATAGTTGCCGTTTCCTTAATTCACATGAATTAACCATTTTGGGGAAGGTGGACATATGTGATGTTTGTCTTGAATTAAATTTAATTTAAATGTCACTCCTAAGACTCCATTATTCTCTTGCCTAGAGACCAAAGATTACATTTTAAAGACTATCAAAGATGATCTCCTAATTTAAATACTATCCCATCAAGACATACATGTTTGCTATATAATCCCATGTTCATAATGTTCAAGAAATCTTAACACTTCTTCAAAAATTAGCACTTCTAATTTACTTTTCTATAAAAAGATATATCTGTAGGAAATGAAAAATATCAAAGATGATCTGACTAGTAATGGGGAGCACCTCTTACTTGGATTACCTTCCTGGTCATGAGCTGAGTCTTGATTATCAGGACTGTAATTCTCTTCCCTGGCCATGTCCAGGAGGAGCTTATGTAAGTACACAGGTGTCTGGGCTCCTCCCTTTCAGGTTGACTCAACAAATGGGTATGACAATCTCCAAACGCCACCCGGTTATTCTGTTCCAGCTATGGCCCACTGGACCAGGTCCACACACTGTTTTCGAAAGAGAACTTTTCTTGTGACGGCCTTTTTTTTTAATATACCCTTAGACTGGGCTTTCAGGAGAGCCACTCTAAACCCTTCTGAAACAATTCCTATATGAATATATACATACTTTCTGCCAGTCACCTCCGGATACCTGTGAAATCACTAGAGAGTAGAACTGCTCACGGGCATACTGGACAAAGCTGTCACAGACTAAAAGACATTTCTATTATGTGCTTAATGATAGGCTTCTGTATTTGGAATTCTTTTTTAAAGATTGTATTTATTTATTTGACAGAGAGAGATCACAAGTAGGCAGAGAGAGGAGGAAGCAGGCTCCCCGCTGAGCAGAGAGCCCGATGTGGGGCTTGATCCCAGGACCCTGAAATCACGACCTGAGCTGAAGGCAGAGGCTTAACCCACTGAGCCACCCAAGCACCCCTGTATTTGGAATTTTTAACTGCAGGGTAGAAACATGAACTTTTTGGGAGGCATAGCTGGATTTAAAATCTATTTAACTTTTGGGGCGCCTAGGTGACTGAGTCAGTTAAGAGTCCAAGTCTTGATTTCAGGATCACCATGAGTTCAAACCCCACACTGGGATCCATGCTGGGTGTGGTACCTACATTAAAAAAAAAAAATCTATTTAACTTTTAACTGAAAAACTTCTAAATAATTGAATGATTTAATAGTTTATCATTTTTTTTCCTACTTAATGTAATGAAGCTTATATTTATGTATATTATTTTCTAAAACCAGTAATGAGGTTTTTTGGTTTTTTTTTATAACTTTACTGAGATTTATTTCACATACTGTGCACTCAAAGTTTTGTTTTGGTTTTTTTTCTAGTTTTATTGAGAAATCATTGATGTACATCACTGCAGAAGTTCAAGGTGTATTGTATGATGGTTTGTTTGGTTGTGAAATGATTGCCACAGTAGGTTTAGCTAATATCCATCATCTCCTAGAGATACTATAAAAAGAAAGGGAGGAAAAAAAGAATGAAGGGGAAGAAATGTTCTCTTTGTGATGAGAGCCCATAAGATGGACTCTCTTTAACAGCTGTCCTATAGATCATCCTGAAGTGGTAACTGGAGTCATCATGCTGGACATCACACCCCTAGGACTTACGTGTCTAATCACTGGAAGCTTGTACCTTTTGACCACTTTCCCCCAATTCCCCCTTTCCCCACCCTCCACCTCTGGTAAACACAATTCCGATTTCTTTTCTGTGAGGTTGGGATTTCTGTTCCTTTTTCCCCCCACATGCAAGTGAGTTCGTACAGTATTTGTCTCTCACGGTCTGACTGATTTCACTTAGCATAATGCCTTCAAGATCCATCCATGTTGTCTCAGACAGTAGGATTCCTCATCTTTCGGTGCCTTAATCATATTCCATTGTGAATATATACTATAACCTCTTTTTTCATTTGTCCATCAGTGGACACTTAGATTGTTTCCATGTCTTGCCTCTTCTAAATAATGCTGCTATGAATTCAGGGGTGCAAATGTCTTTTCAAGTTAGTGTTTTTGGTTTTCTTGAATATATTCCCAGAAGTGGAATTGCTGGATCATAAGGTAGTTGATTTTTAATTTCGTGAGGATCCTCCATACTGTTTGCACAGTGGCGACACCAGCTTACCACCTCACCAACAGCACACGAGGGCTCCCTTTTCTCCATGCCCTTGCCAGCATTGGTTCTCCCTTGTTTTTTTTTTTAAGATGCATCTATTTGAGAGAGCGGTGGGGCATGCAGAGGGGAAGGAGACTCCCCGCTGAGCACAGAGCCCCATGCGGGGCTCCGGGCTCCGTCTCACAATCCTGAGATCATAACCTGAGCTGAAACCAAGAGTCAGTCGCTTAACCGACTGCCACGCAGGTGCCCACTCTCTTGCTTTTTTGGTGATGGCCATTCTAACAGGTGTGAGGTAATATTTCATTGTAGTTTTAATTTGCATTTCTCTGACGATGCGTGATGGAACACCTTTTCATGTATGTGTTGGCCGTCTATAGGTCTTCTTTAGAGAGATGTCTGCTTAGGTCTTTTGCCCATTTTTGATTTGGGTAATTTGGTTTTTTGCTATTGAGTTGTATGAATTCCTTATATATTTTAGACATTAACCCCTCATCAGAGGTGTGGTTTGCAAATATTTTTTCCCATCCAGTAGGTTGTCTTTTCACTTTGTTGATGGTTTCTTTTGCTGGGGTGAAGCTTTTTAGTTGGCTGTTTAAAAAAAAAAATCATTATCAAGATGCAGGTCAAAGCTCTTCAGTTGGGAGGAGCCCAGGAGCGAACCTCAGACTTGACTCTGAACCTGCCTGTGTGTGGCATAGGAACGCTCCCTGACCGGCACTGACTGCTCTGAGGGCAACGAGTTCTGCCCACCTGCCTCTTCCAGAAGCTGTGGCTTGCCCTTCTGGTCAGATGGGACTGGAAGACACTCTCCACAGTGGGTGGGCCTGTGATTCAGCTCCTTGCCTGGGTCTGGACAAGGCAGGCTCTAAGGCTGGCAGAATTTCCTATTTGAGGATCTAGATCAGGCTGAGCTGCACCCTGCCAAGGTCCTTAGAGTGCATGCCCTACTTGGGTCTGCAGGTGGGCAGTGCCGCTGCTTGGCACTACTACTTGGGTACTATGGGTATGCACTTGGTCTGCCAAGATCTGTGTGGTGTGCCCATGTGTGGCAAGGCCCTCCAACCTTCTGTCACAGATTCCCAGGGGCTGAGCCCTGCAGATTGTCCTGCAATCCCTGTGGCCAGGATCAGAGCAGAGGCTCCTGCAAAGTGGCCCACACTGCTGGGGGTGGCTGGTCATTACCCTTGGGTTCTCCTGTTGGAAGAACTGGAAGCTCAGGAGAAGCCTCTCCGTTTGGTGCTGCCCTAGCCTGGGGAAGCGACAGTGCGTTCAACGTGCAGCTGCTCCTCTTACCTTCTAAGGCAGCACATCTTGGTCTCTGTGGCATGAGGTAGAGGGGAAGTGCGCTTCAGCCTCACCCCTGTATTCTAGAATTCTCTCCATGGCGTCTTGTTCTAGAATCATTGTTAGTTGTTCTAATGAAGGGGAAGCAGAGTCAGGAACAACCTATGTTGACATTTTGGTGATGTCATCCACTTAAGTTTCTAGTTCAGTGATTTTTTTTTTAGTATATTTGCAGAGTCTGCAACCATCACCATAATTGTAGGCCATTTCAACATCCCACAAAGAAATGGTCTGTTAGCCCTCTCCACCTTGGGCAAACACTAATTTAGTCTCTGTGTCTATGGATTTGCCTGTCCTGGGCAGTCCACGTAAGCGGAATCACAATATGTGGTCTCTTTGAGTGGCTTTCTTAATTTAGCATAAAATTTTTAAAGTTCCTGTTGTCGCATGTATCACTACTTCATTCCTGTCATCACTATATACCACATTTTGTTTCCATCAGTTGGGATACATTTAGCTCTTTGGCACTTTTTATTATGAATCATGCTGTCACGAATATTTGTGTAGATAATTGTGTTTTTGGAGCTCACTTATTGTTCACTTATTGTTCATTGCTCTCTTAATTTATTCCCTGTTATCTTAAAGGAACAGAAATTAATTCTTTCCATGAGAAGGGAAGGAGCAACTGACCTGAGTGACCCACTGTCCCTTAGAGCTTACTCTTCCAGTGTTTGGACCAGATTCCTTGGATGACCTCATACTTGAGGCCTTGTGCAGGGATTTGAGAATGGCTTCCTTAATCAATTTTTCTAAATCTATACACGCGCATCCAGGAGAAAACTGAAAGAAGTGTAAAAGAACAATGAATACTTCAAAATATGTGAATTCGTATTCACTGGCATTTTTGCACTCCAATGAAGACTACAATTAGAGTTGCCCTTTCTGTTTACATGCTCACTAGCTGGGGCACATCTTGGGGGCCCAGAAGATGACTCAATGTCGTGCTATAAAAAGCTTTCCTTTCTGTTGGGAGAAGAGGTGTTCTTTTTTTTTTTTTTCATGGTTAATTCGGAAATGATCTATATACTGCTTAGAAGACAAAAGTGGGGGTTTAACTATAAAAGTAGGTTTTGATTTTAAATGAGAAAAGGAAGAATATGAAAGATGACTTTGCTCAGATGTCTTACATCTCAAAGATTTCCACAGACTACTGATGTGACTGCCATGGGGAATACCGTTTAAAATCGTGAAACAGGCTCTGGGAAATGAATATTATTGTACTGTTTTGGACATTTCCTGGAGAAGGGGGTGGATGGTCACAGTATTTTTTTTTTAACTCCTGTAGGCCAGGTTTGCCGATTTGTTACTGTATTTTATGGCGAGGACATGGATCATCAAAAAACCTTTTAAATCTTTTCACTTAAAAATATTAAAGATTCAGGGGTGCCTGAGTGGCTCGTTTAAGGGTCTGCCTTCAGCTCAGGTCATGATCTCGGGGCCCTGGGATCGAGTCCTGTGTCTGGCTCCCTACTCACTAGGGATTCTGCTTCTCCCTCTCCCTCTGCCTGTCCCCACTGCTCACATTCTTTCTCTTCTCTCAAATGAATGAATAAAATCTTTTAAAAATAAAACTAAGAATTCAGGGGCGCCTGGGTGGCTCAGTCAGTAAAGCATCTGCCTTTGGCTCAGGTCATGATCCTGGGGTCCTGGGATCAAGCCCCGCATCGGGCTTCCTGCTCAGGGGTAGCCTGTCTTTCCTTCTTCCTCTGTTGTTCCCTACCCTCCCCCCCCACTCAGACCCTCTCTCCAATAAGTAAATAAAATCTTTAAAAATAGATAAAATTAAGAATTCAAGCAAGATATGTAATGAAAAAAGTTGTCTTCTCCTCTAAACTCAATCAATAAACAATGTTACCAGTATAATGCATATCTATAGTTTCCCCCATACTTATATGGTATAATATCAGAAGGTCAAACATTTTTTTCTCTTTTCAACTGTGAGAGTAGTGCTAAGACAACATTGCCAAAAGTTTTGGAAAAGGATCACTTTCAGTTTATCACCTAACATACTAGCTTTTTTTTTTTTTTAACATTTCCACCCACTTTTTTTTCTTATGTGTTACAGGTAACTTAATATTTACCATTTAAATATAGCTGCATAATAATCCATTGAATAGAATATCATAATTATATAATGATTCCACATTTTACTTGCTTTTCTTAGAAACATGGAAATACAAAAAAATTTTTTTTAAAAAAGAAACCTGGAAATACAATTATTAGGCCAAAGTATATAAACCACTCTATTTGCCTTTTAATTCTATGTAGTCAAATTGCTATTGAGAAAGAGTTGAATTAATTTATGAAATTAACTAGAAATTCTGCTCTACCATCAATATCACTTCTCTTGGTACATATTATTTACCAAGATATGGTTTACATATCTTTAAACATTTTATTTTTTAAAAGGTTTTGGGAATATAAACAACTTTTCGCTGGAGAATCTTATCCTAATTGAAAGATTTGAACTAATGTGATAAAGATATTAGAGCTTGGTAGAAGAAAAACTTGCCCTATGTGGAGGCACGTGTAACATAGTCTCTATTGATATATTTGTTTGAAGTCCTTAAAGAAAAAGTTTTAAGAAATTTATTAACAAAAGGCAATTAAAAATTTTTATTTTGACCCATTCTTTATTTAAATGTAATTCTCATTTGACTTCAGGAGTCTAAAATACATAGATTATTGAGAAAAGTTTAAAGATAATTTCTAGCGTGCAAGAATTGACCAGAGTTAGCCCCCTGCCCTCAAGGATTATGCATTCCCATTTTTTTCACACCCAAGACACTGAGAAAATACATCATTAAAAGCATAATTTTAAAATGTCAGGGCGCCTGGGTGGCTCAGTGGGTTAAAGCCTCTGCTTTCGGCTCAGGTCATGATCTCAGCGTCCTGGGATCGAGGCCCGCATCGGGGTCTCTGCTCAGCAGGGAGCCTGCTTCCCCCTCTCCCTGTCTCTCTGCCTGCCTCTCTGCCTACTTGTAATCTCTCTCTCTCTGTGTCAAATAAATAAATAAAATCTTTAAAAACAACAATAATAAAATAAAATGTCATAGAATATGCCATTTTTTGTAACATACCATTTTTATGTTCCATTAAGAAAGAAAAAGCTTTTCCAATTAAGCAGGCTTTTACATTACTTACAATTAATATTTTATACCTTACTGGAGAACTCCTTTCAACTTTACCAGACATAGGTTTTTAATCACTCATACGTACATAAAACGAAAAATCGTCAAATGCCTATTTGGTATACCTAAGACTCGGGGTCAGACTTTTCTGAATCACTGTTGATTCGGATGTCTCCTTTTTCTACCCAGTGTTATTCTCTGTGCCAATAAGAGGGCATTTCTTAAAAGAATTCATAAACACAAAAAATCATTAGTGCTGTAAATCCACTTTACAATCATATCACCTTAGTGTCCTTGTGAACCTGCTTCAGGGATGAGGCTAAGTGTATCTGACTTGCCTACAACGGGAGCCCAAGAGCTTGGAAGCTGACACCAAGGTGCCTGTGGAGGCAATGCCAGCACTATGAAAATTGCCACTCGCTCAACAGCAGTTATAAGATACAGCCTGGTGTGCCTGGGTGGCTCAGTCCATTAGGCGTCTGCCTTCGGCTCAGGTCATAATCCCAGGGTGTCAGGATCAAGTCCCGAATCAGGCTCCCTGCGCAGTGGGGAGCCTACTTTTCCCTCCTGCTGGCTGCTGCTCCTGCTCATGCTCTCTCTCTCTCTCTCTCTGTCAAATAAGTAAAATCTTAGAAAAAAAAAAAAAGATACAGCCTGATTTCAAAGACGTTAAAGCACAGAAGAAATGTGAGTCTCAGCTATCAAAAAAAATGTAATCTTGCCATTTGCAACGATGTGGATGGAACTAGAAAGTTCATCAGAGAGAGACAAACGCCATATGATTTAACTCATGTGGAATTTAAGAAACTAAACAGAAGAGCACAGAGGAAGGGGAGGAAATATAAAACAAGATGAAATCAGAGAGGGGGACAAACATGAGAGACTCTTACTCATAGGAAACACACTGAGGGTTGCTGGAGGGGAGAGGGTGGGGGGATGGGGTAACTGGGTGACAGGCATTAAGGAGGGGGATGGGGTAACTGGGTGACTGGGTGTTATATACAACTGGTGAATCACTGAACTCTACCTCTGAAATTAATAATACACTATATATTAATTAATTGTATTTAAATAAAATTTAAAAAAATTTTAAGATTTTATTTATTTATTTGACAGCAAGAGACACAGCGAGAGAGGGAACACAAGCACGGGGAGTGGGAGAGGGAGAAGCATGTTCCCTGCTGAGCATGGAACCTGACATAGGGCTTGAACCCAGGACCCTGAGATCGTGACCCGAGCTAAAGGCAGGTGCTTGACAACTGAGCCACCCAGGCGCCCCTAAAATTATTTTTTTTTTAAAATGTGAGTCTTGGCACATTTTTTAAATGTGAGTCTTAGCACATCATAGCTATGATGGATAGTTAACGGTCACATTTGTACCTGTGGAGTCCAAGGGCAGCCCCCTGCCCTGCTCCAGCTGCCATGAAGGCTGAAGAGATGAAGAGGAAAGCCCAAGAGTGGCCGACTTCCTGTCTTTTACATTGCTGGGGGGTTGACGAGTAAGGTGGGCACCAGACTTGTTGCTAAGGATGATACTTCACTGGGGAGACAGGTTCTTTCTTATTTATTTTTTTTAATATTTATTTATTTGACACACAGAGAGAGATCACAAGTAGGCAGAGAGGCAGGCAGAGAGAGAGGAGGAAGCAGGCTCCCCGCTGAGCAGAGAGCCCCATGTGGGGCTCGATCCCAGGACCCTGAGATCATGACCTGAGCCGAAGGCAGAGGCTTTAACCCACTGAGCCACCCAGGCACCCCACAGAGACAGTAGTAAGGTTCTAGTGATGATGAGTCAATATTTCCATCCCTGTTTTTCCTTTAAATAAACTAGTGTCAAAACAGCTTATTTTTAAAAATAGTTTTCTTGAAATTATTTAGCACACTCACATTAAAGCAAAATTATTTGGCTGGGGAATATGTAATTGCTAAGTAACCGTTTCCACTCAGTGAAACAGGTAGAACGTCCATATGGCAACAGTTTGAAAATTTCTAGTTTTCTCCTGAAGTCCTGGAGTCGTTTGGGGAGAGAAGATTCGCTAAATATCTGCCATATGCCTTAAAACCAAATTTGCAATGTTTACTAAATTCTGGAAATGAGCTGCTATGCTGACATATTTTGTCAGTCTCGAAACAGATGGGATTCTGTTTGAAAGGGAGAAATAGATAATTTTTAAGAATCTGTTTTAATAAAAGACTTAAAAACTGCCCCTGTTAATATTAAATTCTGGTCACAAGGTAGTAGTTTATATAATTGTGTGGAAATTGTTTTTTCAACACTTCCCTTCAGTAAGGGTATTTACAATTCTCTGGAGAGACTCCTTTGCACAAATAAATAATGCTCTTTATTTTATATTTTAATACTCAGTTTAGTAAATGCTTCTGTTTTGCTATCGTTTTTCACAGCAAGTATCAGGAAACCCAGAATGACTTCATAATTTAAAAAAAATAAAATAAAGTAAAATAAAATAAAAATAAAAAAATCTATCCCAGAATGCCTGGGTGGTTAAGCATCTGCATCTGCCTTCAGCTCAGGTCATGATCCCAGGATCCTGGGACTGGGTCCCACATTCGGCTCCCTGCTCAGCAGGAAGCCTGTTTCTCCCTCTGCCTGCCTTTCCCTTGGTTGTGTCGCTCTCTATGCCAAATAAAATAAAATAAAATAAAATAAAATAAAATAAAATAAAATAAAATAAAATAAAATANCATCTGCCTTCAGCTCAGGTCATGATCCCAGGATCCTGGGACTGGGTCCCACATTTGGCTCCCTGCTCAGCAGGAAGCCTGTTTCTCCCTCTGCCTGCCTTTCCCTTGGTTGTGTCACTCTCTATGCCAAATAAAATAAAATAAAATAAAATAAAATAAAATAAAATAAAGTCTATCACTTCTACCTCTCCTAGTCCCATAGAATTTTTTTTATTTTATTTTTTTAAATTTTTATTCTTTGCCCAAGGGGTACAGGTCTGTGAATCATCAGGCTTACATCTTTCACAGCATTCACCAAAGCACAAACCCTCCCCAATGTCCATAACCCATTCACCCTATCCCTACCCTCCCACCCCCCTCCTAGTCCCATAGAAATTTAAAAATATTTAGTTATTTTCCCCCTTTCTACTTAAAAGATGTGTGCATAGTTACAATCTTGTTTCCTTTTATTTTATTCACTTGTGTGCCACGTGTTGCCATCAACTCTAGCGAGGGTAAATGCAAGTGAAATCTTACTAGATCCCAAAATTCTTAAACATTTCTTACTGAAGTATAACATAACGTGGTATATAAATCTTACGTGTACGGATGGATGCATTTTTAGAGGTACCTAAATCTATGCAACCACTACCTAGAATCAGGATATAAAATATGTGAGTTNATAACGTGGTATATAAATCTTACGTGTACGGATGGATGCATTTTTAGAGGTACCTAAATCTATGCAACCACTACCTAGAATCAGGATATAAAATATGTGAGTTCTTAGAAGTGCCCTCAGACTGCTTCGTTGTCACTACCAATCTTGTCCCAAAGGTAACAACACCCTTAAGTCTAACACTACAGATGAGTTTTGTTGTTTTGGAATAAATAAATAAAACCATGGAGTCCCTTTTTTGGTGCCTGGCTTCTTTTGTTCAACATGACATACATGAGATCTGTCCATGCCATTGTGTGTAGACATAGTTTGTTTCACTGCTGTATAGTATTGCGCATATGATAAAATCAGCATTTTAAAATAAATCAATTTTCCTCAAAGACAACAGGCTTTTGAGGTATATAGGGATTAGCAGCAGCTCCCCCGCCCCCGCCCCCAGTTCTGGTTTGGTCCTTGAGTCCTAGTTGGACTCAAGAGTTGGCTCTGAGCAGAAAAGGAATTACCCTTAGGCTGCAGACCCAACAGTGGGTCTGCGGGTGGGAGGAAGGACTTTCCCAGGAGACATTTCCTCTCAACCCTGGCAGGCCCGGCCCTGCCCGCGCACCACCCCTCAGGTTGCCTGGCCCTCCAGCCCCGCCCCTGCGGTGCTTTGCACTTGTTTTTTTCCTTCCGAAATCCAGGGGCGAGGTTGATGGGAGTCCAAGGAGGGAGCCCAAGGGAGAGCAGAGGACAGGCTCTCAGGAATCCTTTATTTTTACAGCAATACGAATAACAACAGTGGGGAAACAGGAAGGAGAAAACCAGGCCATTAAAACTACTGGTGGTTTAATCTAGCCCCCAACCCCGGAAAATCTATTTTAATTCTAATGGACATTTTGGTTATTTCCAGTTTGGGGCTATTATGGATAGGGGCGCCATGAGCTTTCTTTTATGGGTCTGTTGGTGAATGTTAAGTTTGCATGTCTATTGGGTCTAGGCCTTAGGATCTGTGGCATATGCTGGGTCACAGTGTAAGCTCACCTTTGGTGTCCCCTACCTAACAGTGCCCCAAACAGTTCCCGGGTTCTGTATATCCTTGCTAACATTTAGTGTTGGCAGGGTCTTCAATTTCTTTCTTTTTTTTTTTTAAGATTATTTATTTATTTATTTGACAGAGATAGAGACAGCGAGAAAGAGAACAAAAGCAGGGGAAGTGGGAGAGGGAGAAGCAGGCTTCCTGCTGAGCAGCGAGCCTGATGTGGGGCTCAATCCTGGAACCATGACTTGAGCCCAAGGCAGATGCTCAATGACTGAGCCACCCAGGTGCCCCAAGGGTCTTCAATTCCAATTTTTCTGGTGAATGACTAGTAAGATCTTATTATGGTGTTTATTTCTTTGTCTAATTTTTATTGAGATATATATGCACAAGAATGCACAAATTCTACAGACAGAGGAGTTTGGTTAATTTTTTTCATAGAGCTTAATAACATTGTTTTAATCACTTTAGTAGAATTTATTATTTAGAGTGCTTACAGATTCACAACAAAGTGGAGTGGAAAGTAGAATTCCCAGAGATGCCCTGGCCCCCAGTGTGCACAACCACCACCACTGTCAACTTCTACCGGAGTGGGACATTTGGGACGATCAATGAACCTACTATACTGACACATCATAAAGACCTGAAATCCATAGTTTACATTCGGTCTTACTCTTGGCATTGTACATTCTATGGGTTTGTAGAGATATATAATGACAAGCAGACAGCATCATGGTACCATACAGAATAGTTTCACTGTCCTAAAAACTCTGCGTTTCACCAAATTGTCCCACCTTCCTAACAAACACTGATTTTTTTTTTTTTCATCCCTGGGTAGGCCCAAACACCAGTGGTTTTCTACTGTCTCCATAGTTTGGCCTTTCCTAAAATGTTATATAGTCAGAATCATACAGTGTGTAGCCTTTGCAGACTGGCTTCTTTTACTCAGTAATATGCGCTTACGTTTCTTTCATGTCTTTTCACAACTTGATAGCTCATTTGTTTTTCGTGGTAAATAATATTCCGTTGTCTAGATGTACCACAGTTCATCCAATCGCCTACTGAAGGACATCTTGGTTGCTTCCAAGCTTTGGCAATTATGAATACAAGTGCTATAAATATCCTTGGGAAGGTTTTCATGTGGATGTTAAGTTTTCAATGCCTTTGGGTAAATACTAAGGCATGAGATTGCTGGATCACATGGTAAGACTATGTTAACTTTTGTAAGACACTGCCAGACTGTCTTTCCAAATGGCTGTACCATTCCGAGTTCCCACCAGCAATGAATGAGGGTTCCTGTCGCTCCACATCCTTGGCAGCATTTGGTGTTGCTAGTGTTTAGAAATCTGGCCATTCTAATAGGTGTGTAGTGGTACTGTCATTTTGCTTTTCAATTCCTTAATGACATATTATGCTAAAGATCTTTTGCATATGCTTATTTGCCATCTGTAGGTCTTTAGTAAGGTGACTGTTCAGGTCTTTGTCCATTTTTAAATGGGGTTTTTCATTTTCTTATTATTGAGTTTTAAGTGTCCTTTGTGTATTTTAGATAGCAATCTTCTTCCAGATACGTCTTTTACAAACCTTTTCTTTTTTTCTTCTTTCCTTTCCTTTTCTTTTCTTTCTTTTTAGATAGAGAGCACATGCACAAGTGGAGTGGGGGAGGGTCAGAGGGAGAGGGAGAGGGAGAGGGAGAGGGAGAGGGAGAGAATCTCAAGTAGGCTCCATGCTCAGTGAAGAGTCCCACATGGGGCTCAGGCTCATGGTGCTGAGATCATGACCTGAGCTGAAATCCAGAGTCACAGGCTTAACCGACTGAGCCACCCAGATGCCCTGCAAATATTTTCTCTTAGCCTGTGTCTTGTTATCTCATTCCCTTGACATTGTCTTTACAGAGCTTTTGTAGCTTTTAATTTTAAAGAACTCTTGCTAAGTTTTTTAGAACTTAATAAATTTTTACACACACATATCTTATGGAGCCACTACCCAAATCAAGATATAGAACACTTCCAGCACCCCAGAAGATTCCCTTCCGTCCCCACCCCCAAAGGTAAACCACTGTTTTAAGATTTATCATAGGTTAGTTTTGCCTGTTTTTCAGCTTCACATAAAAGAAATCATGCAATATGTTCAAGTTTGTATCCAGCTACTTTTGCTCAACATAATGTTCTTCTTAAAATTATTACTGCTGCATTATAAGAATATACCATAATCCATTTGCCTTTAGGTGGACATTTGGGTCTTTGCAATTTGGTAACATTATGAATAATGCTATGAACATCTTTATATGTGTTTTTTAATACACACGTGCATGCATTTATATGGTTCTGTGTCTATGTGTGAAATTGCTGGGACATCAGGGGGGCATATGAAAAACCAGTTCAAATGTTGTGCGTGGGGTGGGGGTGGCAGTGTTCTCTATACCAACAGTGTTTGTGTGAACTCACATTCCTGTCAGCAGAGTTGGGGAATTCGAAGTGCTCCATATTTTTGACAGTACTTGGTGTTTTCTTCTCTTTACATTTTAGCCATTCTGGTGGTTATGTACTGCTGTTGCATTGTGATTTTAACTTTTATATCCCTGATGCAGTAACATACTTTTTCATATGCTTCTTGACCTTTTGGGATATCCTCTTTTTTGAAATGTCTGTTTAAGGGATTTATCCACTTTTTTCTTATTGACTTGTCTTTGTCTTATAATCATCAGGAGCTATTTAGATATTCTGAATGTAAGACTTTTGTTGGACATACATATTAAAAATGTCTTCTCAGGGAGCCTGGGTGGCTCCGTGGGTTAAAGCCTCTGCCTTTGACTCAGGTCATGATCTCAGGGTCCTGGGATCTAGCCCCGCATCACATCGGGCTCCCTGCTCAGCAGGGAGCCTGCTTCCCCCTCTCTCTTCTGCCTGACTCTCTGCCTACTTGTGATCTCTCTCTCCGTCAAATAAATGAATAAAATCTTTAAAAAAAAACATGTCACCTGGGAATCTTGACAATTTTGTTTCTTCCTTTCTAATCTCTATGCATTTCTTTATCTCACATTTTAGCACTTTGAGCATGAGGTTGAAGGGAAGTGGTACCCATAAGCACATTTCCGTGTTCCCATCACAGGTGGAAGGCTTTCAAGATATCACCATTCAGTATAATATCTGCTGTAGGCTTTTTATAGATACCCTTTCTTAGATTAGAGAAAATCCCTTTCATTTTTGGTTTGCTGTAAGCGTTCTTACTATGGATTTTATCAAATGCTTTTTCTGCATCTATTAAAACAATCACATGATTTTTCTACTTTATTCTGTTGATGTGGCAGATTCTGTAGATTAATTTTTGAAAGTTAAATCAACTTGCATTCCTAGAGACACTAGTTTTTCCTACATTGCTGGATTTGATTTGGTAATATTTGGTTTAGGATATTTGCATCTACGTTGATGAGAGACATTAGTCTGTAATTTTCCTTCTTTGTATGTCCTCACTAGGTTTTGTTATTAAAATTATGTTGGCCTCATAAGATGAATTGAGGGCTGTTTGATATTCTGTTCTCTGAAATGGTTTGTATAATGTTGATGTTATTTTTTTCCCCTTAAATATTGGAAGAATTTACCAATGAAGCCACCTGGGACTGCTTTTTTGTGTGTGTGTGGGGTGGGCAAAATTCTGATAAGTTTTTTTCAGCTAAAATAAGCCAAAATTGATTTCTATTGCTTATAACTGAGGTAGTATTATACAATATTATAGATCATAATGAAAGAAGGGAATTACAAATGGGCCTAGATCATAAATTATAGTTATATAATTATATATTATTATATAATTATAATTAAAGATCATAAAGAAGGGAATTACAAATGGGCCTAGATTTGAGGAAGGTGAAGAAGTCATATGCTTGGGTTTGAAATTTATTAAAATTAATGTGATGGTCAAAAAAGAAATTTAAAAAAAAAGTACATCAGTATTATTAATCATTGAAACACAGAATATTCTATTTTCTTTCTCCTTTAAATATGTGTTATGTTGTTTTCTGCAAGAAAGTTGGTTTTTCTCCTATTAAAGCTCTAAAGGCTAAACTTATTAGAAAAGTTCAGATAATGGGATAAAAGGAAAATTCTGAACCTCATAGATTTTGTAGTTGTAGGAAAAGAGTGAATTTGCTTTATCAAATGACGTGGAAAACAAAGGCGGAAGAAAAATTACTGAATTTCCTTACTACTTAGAGCCCACTGACAAGTCCTTGAAATAGGCAGAGTGACATTCCTCCAAGGGACTCAACTGCCTGGATGTTGATACTATGCTAAGGGCAAAAGACAATCTTAGCCAGATCCCCACAATCCTGTAAGTCTACTTTAACATACAGAAATTCCTTTGGAAACTTCCTTTATCTCTATCCCCAAGATACCTGTTGGCAATCATCCCCCAAGCCTATGACCCACCGATATATATCTGAAGGGTCTCATGACTCAGATTTTACTAGACAGTAATAAATGACCTATTCCCAACAACAGCTAGTGCCTTCAAGGTCCTGGAAATCTTGCTCCTAAAATTCCTCAGAGACTTCTGCTATCACTAGGGCCCTCCCAACTTGAAAGTATAGGGTCACCTGGGTGGCTCAGTCAGTTAAGCTTCTGACTTCAGCTCAGGTCATGATTTCAGAGTCCTGGGATTGAGCCCTGTGTAGCGCTCCACACTCAATAAGTAATCTGTTTCTCCCTCTCCCTCTGCCCCTCCCTCCACTTGTGTTCTCTCTCTCTCAAATAAATAAATAAAATCTTAAAAAAAAGAAAAGTATATAATGGGCCACTCCTCATGACCCAGGTGTAGCTCTTTCTACCCGTGGGTCCTGTCCCTGTGCTTTAATAAAACAACATTTTTGCACCAAAGATGTTTCAAGACTTCTTTCTTGACCATCAGCTTCAAACCCTAACGTCTTTCTACATCAATACAAGTTTAACACAGTGGATACAAATGACTGTTAAAACATTCCAATACCATATGTAAAGTGCTGTCATATGACTTTCTGTTTTATTTGCCAACCTGTTTTCATGAAAGAATTCTCTTGACTTAACTGCTATATTGAAGGCTTTCAGTTACCTCCATTAATATAAATCCAAAAGATCAATTGTGTAATATTATAATAGCTACATTTCCTTTATGACAATTCATATCTACTATTAGAAACACTACCTGTTGAAGATGTCTCCACCAGACGGCCAATCCCATGAAATCAGGGACTACTTTTCTGCCAACACATACTTGATCATTTTCTTTCCATAGAAGGTACAAAATAAATATTTGATAATGTAGGAAAGATGCTCGGGTGATGATTCCCAACAGGTATCTTAGGGGGTAGAGATAAGGGAAGTTTCCAAAGGAATTTCTGTATGTTAAAGTAGACTTACAGGATCCTGGGGGTTGGGCTACCTTAGCAAAGTATCAACATCCCGACAGTTGAGTCCCTGGAGGAATGTCACTCTGCCTGTTTCAAGGACTTGTCAGTGGGCTCTGAGTAGTAAGGAAATTTAATAATTTTTCTTCTGCCTATGTTTCTCGCATCAGCATTAAAATATATAAAGACTTCTGTTTTCCAGAAGATGAAATAGATGCACTTTTCCCTATTCCCTTTGTATGTACAACTGAGATCCCTGAAACTGTATCTGAAACAAACATCAGGGGCGCCTGGGTGGCTCAGTTGTTAAGCCTTCAGCTCAGGTCATGATCCTGGAGTCCTGGGACCGAGTCCCACATTGGGCTCCCTGCTTGGTGGGCAGTCTGTTTCTCCCTCTGATCTCTCCCCTCATGTTCTCTCTCTCTCATTCTCTCTGTCACTCTCTCTCAAATAAATAAATAAATAAAATCTTTAAAAAAAATAAAACAAACATCAGATGGCTGTGAAAGGTGTAGAGAAGAAAGCAAGACTGACTTGGGAACTTGAGATCTGAGCAAAGACATGGTGGTGAGTTCCCTGGGTTTGCTTTTTGCCTTATATTTCTTAGACTGGGTGCTAGGGAAGCTGTCAACCTGGAAATGCCAATGGGTACAGACAAAATAAGCCCAAGGAAAGGGCACTTGTTCTCTCTAGCCAAAGAACCAGGAGACAGGCAACCTAGCAAGACAGAAAAAATCTGGAAACGAATCACTCTATAGAAGGTCAAGTCCACAGAAAAAACTGTGGCTTAGCCCCCACCCACACCAGCAAAGGTCAAGCAAGAAGCCTAGACTTCCACATTTGTCAGGCTACAAGAGGATCAAAAACAGGATCAATGGGTGACTCAGTCAGTTAAGCGACTGACTCTTGGTTTCAGCTCAGGTCATGATTTCAGGGTCATGAGATCGAGCCCCACGTCAGGCTCTATGCTCAATGCAGAGTCTGCTTGGGTCTCTCTCCCTCTCCCTCTGCCCCTCCCCCCCCCACTCTCTCTCTGTCTCTCTCTCAAATAAAAAATTCTTAAAACAAAAACCAAAACAACAACCAACATCAAACAACAGGACACAATGAAGTTTCACTGGACACTCCACCCAACAGCCGCAGAACACACATTCTTTTCAAGTGCCCATAGAACCTCTAGCACGATAGACCATATCCTGGGTGTAGAGAGCACAACGGAGTCTCTCATGTCAAGCAGGAGCAGTTCAGGTACTGCAGCTAGGAGATATCGCCAGGACCAGCATCAGCGGACACCCCAGAACTGATAACTAGCAGAGTTATCAAAACTGATTGAATCCCTTTAAAAATGGAAGGATTTTGGCAGCAAACTGTCAGACTCTTCAGACCTGACCCCTCTATGTCTGACCACTTAAAAAAGACAACTGCCACCAAAAGCTGTGCCCAGTGGATCTCCACCTGACCAGAACCGAGAGCCTTCCCTGCTTGAACATCAGACGCAGTAAGTGCCAAAAGCTGACCTGGACAAGACCGAGGATTTATCTCAACTGTGTGCTCACAGACTGACTTTGGTTTTAGTTCATTAACGTCCTACCCCCTTCTGCTACCTTGTGTGTTGTGTGGCTTGTCTTCTGTCTTATTCTGTGTGCTGTGTAAGAAGCCAAGTGTAATCACATGGGGGAATTGTCATTGAGTTTGGAATCCTGAACCTGCTTTATAATTGTGATTTAACTTTGCTTTATGCATGAATAAAGCTGACATTGTGGAAAAGATGTAGGAAAGATGATGTTAGGTTTCGAAGCTGATGACCAAGAAAGAATTCTTGAGACATCTTTAGTGCAAAAAGGTGATTTTATTAAAGCAAGGGGACAGGACCTGTGGGCAGAAAGAACCACAATGAGGTCATGAGGAGGGCACATCACATACTTTCAAGTTGGGAGGGGGTTAGGGATAGCATAAGTCTCTAAGGAATTTCGGAAGCAAGGTTTCCATGACCTTGAGCAAACTAGCTATTGTTGGGAAAAGGTCATTTGTTATCTTCTAATAAAACTTTAGTCATGAGACCCTTCAGATGTATATCGGTGGGCCATATGCTTGGGGATGATTGCCAACACATATCTTTCAGGGTTTAGAGATAAAGGAAGTTTCCAAAGGAATTTTTATATGTTAAAGTAGACTTATGGTACGCCTGCCTGGGTGGCTCAGTCGGTTAAGCGGCTGCCTTCGGCTCAGGTCATGATCCCACGCTGGGACAGAGTCCCCATTGGGCTCCTTGCTCAAGCAGGGAGCCTGCTTCTCTCTCTGCCTCTGCCTGCCACTCTGCCAGCTTGTGCTCTCTCCCTCTCTCTCTGACAAATAAATAAAAACAAAATCTTAAAAAAAAAAAAATAAAGTAGACTTACAGGATCCTGGTTGTGGGGGTACGGTCAGGTTAGGATAGACTTTTGCCCTTAGCAAAGTATTAACATGGAGGCAGTTGAGTCCCTGGAGGAATGTCACTCTGCCTGTTTCAAGGACTTGTCAGTGGGCTGTAGTTGGTAAGGAAATGTAATAATTTTTCCTCTGCCTTTATTTCCCACATCAGAAACACACACCTCGTGTGTGTGTCTTCATAGTGTGCTCATGACCCTGGGCCATAAAGCAAACTTCAACATATTCAAAGGGACTGAAATCATATAGAATGTGTTCTCCAACCACAATGGAGGCAAAGTAGAAATCTGTAACAGGAAGATAACAGGAAAATATCTGAACACTTTGAAACCAAACAACATACTTATAAATAATCCATGGATTAAAGGGAGGTATTAAAGAAATAGGCAATGGGGATGAAGGAGGGTACTTACTGTGATGAGCCCCGGGTGTTGTATGGAAGTGTTGATCACTATATGGCACACCTGAAACTAATATTGCATTAACTATAATTGAAATGAAAACTTTAAAAAATTTAAATTAAAAAAAAGATGTGTTTCTAAAAACACATTTAAAGAAATTTTTAAAATACATTTAACTAAATTTTTTTTTGAGAGAGAGAGAGCCAGAAGTCATCACTCTGTTCTATCAAAAACCAAAAGCTGAGCAAACTGGGGTGCCTGGGTGACTCAGTCGGTTAAGCATCTGACTCTTGATTTCAGCTCAGGTCTCCATCTCAGGGTCATGAGTTCAAGCCTTGCATTGGGCACCATGGAGCTTACTTTAAAAAAAAAAAAAAAAGGCTGCAGAAACTGAAAAATCAACAACTCTCGGGTCTGTCAGAGAAGTGAGGTCACAGGGCAAACTGCCACTTCCAAAACTGGAGAAACTTGCAGGTGAATATAAAGAATCACAACTCCCCAGAGCAGAAGCCCAGGAGCACAAACATCTGTGGATCTAGTCGGAGGAAAGAAACCTGCACGGAGGACTGAGCTGCTGGAGGCTCAGCACGGATGAGTCTGAGATGGGAAACCCCAGGGAGACTTCATCATCAGGGGCCCCCACACTTTGGTGAATTTTACTCAGGAGTTTGGGTTCTCACATGAACATCAGGAAAAAATCCACCTGTGGCCTGGCAGGAAGAGGGGAGAAGGAACTGATTTGAAATATGCCAGAGGATTCTTTTCTTCCTAATAAGAAGATACTGGTTAGCCAGAGCCTAACCTGCTGACTTTTTATTACCTAACAGCACAGGCTCACGGCTTCCACAGGAGAGAAGGGAAACACCCAGCGCCAGCCCACTCTAGCCGTCCTGGCCCACCCATGGGGCCTGGGGTCTGGTGATGTGGGAGCAGAAGGCAAGCTGAGGACAAGGCCCAAGCTGATAGCTTACAATGCCTCCCCATCCCCCCAC
>LNAC01000594.1:715810-731372 GCA_002007465.1 Ailurus styani
GGGGGTGGGGGGAGGTGGGAGGGGGATGGCGACGATCCCAATCAGGACCTCAGCTAAAGGCAGACGTTTAACCAACTGAGCCACCTAGGTCTCCTGATAGGCTTATTTATTAAATAAGCTATCACTTAATGTTACCTAACCCTTAGGATTATTAACTATGTAAATTGGTGTTTGACTAAATTCAGTCATTATTATGAAAAACTGTTTCTTCCAACTGTAATTAAGCTTGTGTAGCTGATTGATCACTTCCAAGGTGGACTGATATTATTGAGTTAGTTTAGTGATAATCATTGAATATCTAGATAATGTCTAAACACTATAAAATACTGAAACATTGATTACCGACATAATCTTAGCTTTATATGCTGTTGTTTCTTATTTTTATGCTATAGGGAGGTGGTATCTTGGGGTCATATTAATGACTGAGTTCATTTTTTGCTACTTTAAGATGTAAAAGGGACGCATGTGGCTCTAGAACGTACATTATGCGTGGTTGTGAGCTTTGCCACTCTGTTCAAATGCTTGTGTAAAATGAACAGTTCTCCCTTCCCCATCTTCCCCCCCACTCCCCTGTTGGCCAGTTTTCTCTGTGAAATAGAAGGCACATCAGTTAAAGTTATAAAAATTAATATGACGGTGGGGGCTTTACTGGAGAAATAGTGATGGAGAAATACAACTGTGCTTGGCTTTTGTTTTTTCAAGGAAAGAGCCGCCCCCCCCCCCNCCCCCCCCGCTGAAGCAGTGATTTGCAAAGCTCTGGGGCATTTCTTCAGACCACCAAGCGGGAGCCCCTGTTTTCCTCACTAGCACTCTGCCAAAGACATCTCCTACACCTCTAATCACATCTCGATGTCAAATGCTCAGAGGGCCTAGACTACCACGCGCCCTTCTTCCCAAGAACACCATGTTGTAATTTTTCACACGTCTGCCTCCTCTTGAACTGTGAGCTCTCGGATAGCTGAGTGTTCTCACTGCACCCAAAACACATTTACACATTATTGAACTGGAAATGCCAGGAAAACAAGCATGCTAGGCGAATATTGGGCAAAATCATATTTGTTTGAGAGGGTTGCTGTGCGAAAGAAATGAAATAGCATTGCAAAAGCACGATACCTACAACAGAGCAGATGCGTGTAAGTGTTCATTCTTTTGAAGCCTGGACGTCCACCAGCTTCCAAGTGAAGCCAGTAAAATTCTCAGGGCAAGATCCAAAAGTGGCATTTCAAAACACTTTCCTCTCAAGGAAGCTGGTACAGCCCGGATGAAAAGGATGCATTCCGGGCGCCTGGGTGGCTCAGTGGGTTAAAGCCGCTGCCTTCGGCTCAGGTCATGATCCCAGGGTCCTGGGATCGAGGCCCACATGGGGCTCTCTGCTCGGCAGGGAGCCTGCTTCCTCCTCTCTCCTCTCTCTCTGCCTGCCTCTCTGCCTACTTGTAATCTCTCTCTCTGTGTCAAATGAATAAATAAAATCTTTAAAAAAAAAAAAAAGAAAAAAAGAAAAGGATGCATTCCGAGCCCAGGAGGGCCAGTCCCTCCCAGCCAGATGTGGCAGAGTCTGGATATACATCTCCCCCNGGATGCATTCTGAGCCCAGGAGGGCCAGTCCCTCCCAGCCAGATGTGGCAGAGTCTGGATATACATCTCCCCCCACCCCCCACCTCAGAAACAGGTTGCCAACCTCTCATCTGTATGGCCCTCAGCCCCCCTGGGAACAAGTCCATCCGGTTACTACCTCCCTGAGGACTTTCATCCTTGGCCATGTGCTGATAGTCTATCTCTCTCCACTGCTTGGGAACGACTGGCTTTTACTTAATGCTGCCAGAGTCAAGATACCGGGATCTCTTAAGAGAGGTGGAGAAACCTGCTCCCACCTCCCATTGCAGCCGGCATGGCTCAGAACCTGGGCTGCAGATGCAACTGAGGAAGTCCATATGAAGGTGAATGTCGATCTTAGGAATGAATACCCATCCCTCAGTCTAGCTAGAGTGTCTGCAAGGGGACAGCCCTGGGGAGGAGGTGGGTAGGGCAGGTGATGAAGGGCTAGGATCAGGTTACACAGGCAGGAGGACATTCAGGAAAAGGAGAAGATTCCCTTGGAGAAGTCCTTCAGATCCGTCCCCAGAATTTGGGACCTGGGCAAAGGCGCTTTAGGAGCCATCCAGAAGGGAGCCGGGCTCAGGCAATAGCCTGATGAACAGCTTAAGGACAACAGCTCTTAAAAGGAGGTTGTCCTTGCCAGCACTGTGCTCAGGGAGGAAAGAGAAGAGAGAGTGCTCTCGAGTGGGGATCAGTATCAGGAGAACACAGAGGAGCTGGGGATGGACACAGAGGAGCTGGGGGACACGAAGGGTTAGCAGCCTAAGCAGATGGAGGAAAGGAGTCTTGGGAGCAGGGAAGGAAGAAATAGCTTTGGGGGCTCAACCTCAAACAAAGTTCCAGGGTCCCATGACAGCATCATGGACAGATTTCCCCAGGGACTGAGCTCTAGGAGAGCAAGCTGGGCCTGGCTGGGGTCGTGATGGTGGAGAAATGTCTGCCACAAAGAAAAAACCTCCAACAAAGGAAAATCTTGTTTCCGCTACTCTCGACACTTCTGACACCAAACGGGGTGTCTATGTGGACACCAACTGGGCATCCTATGATTTAATTCAATTCTGACACTACTCAGAGTTAGGGCAGACCCCACAGGTTAAGGGCCCACTCCCAAAGTCCTGCTCTCACTGCCAAAGTCAAGTGCAAGTCCAGACCTCAAGGGTTTTCCCCAATCTCATCTTTGGATTTAATAATTTGCTAGAATAGTTCGCAAAACTCAGGAAAGCATTTTACTTACTATTACTGGTTTATTATAAAGGATACGACTCAGGAACAGTCAAATGGAAGAGATGCACAGAGCAAGGTATGGGGAAGGGGCACAGAGCTTTCATGTTCTCTCCAGCCACGCCACCCTCTGGGACCTCCACGTGCTCACCAACCAGGAAGCTCTCCAAACTCCTCTAGGTAGGGTTTTCTTTTCTTTTTTTTTTTTTTTTTAAAGATTTTATTTATTTATTTGACAGAGAGAGAGAGATTACAAGTAGGCAGACAGGCAGGCAGAGAGAGAGGAGGAAGCAGGCTCCCTGCTGAGCAGAGAGCCCGATGCGGGCCTTGATCCCAGAACCCTGAGATCATGACCTGAGCCGAAGGCAGAGGCTTTAACCCACTGAGCCACCCAGGCGCCCTAGGTAGGGTTTTCTTAATGGAAGTTTCATTATACGGGCATGATAGATGAAATCATTGACTATTGGTGATTAATTCAAGCTCCAGCCCCTGTCCTCTTCTTGGAAGTTGGGGTGGGGCTGAAGGTTCCAACCCTCAGAACACAGGCTGGTTCACTTGGCCACCAGTCAGTCCCATCTTGAACAGTTTTCCAAGTCACCTCATGCACATAAACACAGGAGGCGCTGAAAGGGGTGTGTTATGAACAACAAAACTTGTGTCTTTCATCTTTATCAGTCTAGAGCTGTCTCAGGAGGGAAAGACAAAAATCAAATACTATAAGCAAAAAGATGCTCCTATCCCTCTTACCACTTAGGAAATTATCCTTATAACTTTTTAAATTTTAGGAGCTCTGGCTAGGGGCTGGGGATAAAGGCTGAAATAGGTATTTGTCATATCACACCATCACACTGCCTTCCCCTGATGCCCATCACAGAGCCCTAGTTCTCCTTGGCTGGCTCTTGTATAAACCAAGTCAATCACAGGGTCTTTGCTTTCAGGAACTTGTCAAGAAAGATTTGATCTTGATCAACAGAGCTTGAGGGCATCCAAGGATGGGGTCTTCCATCCCCACATGTAGCCCTGAAAGTCAGACAGGGTATGTGTAGGGACACATTTGCCATCTTCAGAGCCTCTTGAAAGCCTTGATATTCAGACTTAAGAGGGTCCTGAGGTGGTCCTTTCAGCCCAGTATATATCTCTGAGACTGTGTGGTAGCTGTTGAATGATTGTCTACTGGATTGAATTGAATAGGAGCAAGAAGGGATGTTCTTTGAAAGATTAAGGGCAGCCTTGAAAAAAAGGGGTTGGGAATATTCCTGCAATATCACCGTATGACCCAAACATTCTGCAGCCAGAAGACTGGAATCCAGCCTCAGCCCCATCACTTGGGACCTATGTGAGTGAGCAAGTCACATAAGCAACCTGGGCCTCTTTTCATCATCTGTCAGTGCTCATGGTTGTTGGCATCACAGTTGGCACCTGATACATGCTAGTTGAGTAGAAGAGAAAAAAAATATATATCATTGAGTATTACACAAATGTTAGCATTATGTAACAATTAATGACATGAATCAAAAGTTAAGTGGAAACCAGCCAAATCAGAAAAAGATTTGGCAAGCAGAATTCAGGTTGACACAAGTAGTCCAAACTTACATAAAACTCTCCAAGTGAGTAGGGTTACTCAATCTAGACAAGTCAGACTTCACTGAAGTCTGGACAGGTTTTGCCAGCTGTGCTTTTGCAACCATCGGTAATAACTGCACATCTCTTATCTCTATCTTGGATTCTTTTGCAGATGAAGCAAATCCAGGCCCTTGAAGTCTAGATGGTGGCTCACAGTGATAGTGTTCAGGGATAAGGTTTAGATATAGAATGGATTCATAGAATAAAAGAAATTCTCTTCCAGCATAAGGTCCAAGACTTGATAAATGCTAAACTCAAAGCCAACACAAGGACTCATGAGACACAATGAGAGACCATTTTGCCATGTCCTGGGACTTCTCTGCCTTTGTCCACCAATATGGACACTTCTAGTTACCACCACCCAGGGACAGGAAGCCATTTAGCTACTTTCTTGGACAATGGCCATACTAGTTATCTATTGCTGTGTAATAAACCTAGTGGCTTAAAACAATGCATAGTTATTATCCCATAGTTTCTGTGGATCAGGAGTCTAGATAAAAATCCTACGGGATGCTAAGCAGTTCTCTGCTTTGGGTTACACAAAGCTGCAAACAAAGTGGTGTCCAGGGGTGAGTCCTCATCTGGAAGCCTCACTGGGAAAGCATCTGCTTCTAAGTTTACTTAGGTCACTGGCAGATTTCCTTGAGATTATATCATCAAGGGCCTTCCCCGGGTTTTGCGCTCTATTGCCAGAGGTCACCCTCAGCATCCAGAAGCTACTCCCAGCTCCTAGAGGCTTCTGGAAGTTTCTTGCCATTATGAGCTTTCCCAACATGAATGAAATAATCCAGCCAGCAAGGACAGTCTCCAGAGTAGGTCCCCTAGCAAGCTGGAGTAATACATAATGTAATCTAGTTAAGGAAGTGACATCCCATCACTTTTGCTTGCCTTCTGTTAGTTAGAGGCAAGGTCTTCCTTACATCAGAGGGGAGAGGGTTCCTTCCAGGAGGCATGGATTGTGGGGGCCACAATCCATTACAATGGCCAAGTTTGAAAGTTGTCTGGCAACCTGAAAGCCACACAAAGAATTCAGCATGATGTTGTTAAATTATTTACTAAGACCCGAAGAGAAAAGGAAGGAAGGGGATACGTTCATGTTATTCCCAAAGCCTTCCATGAATCATGTTCTTCTTGGTCTCCTGATGGATTCTTCCCTGGCCAGTTGATCAGGTCAGGACCATCTGAAGATGCTTCATTAACACCTAACCACACCAGGTAAGGATATGGCATCCTTTCTTTATTCCAGCAGCCATTCCCAAGAGTGCTTCCCATTGTTAGAAAGAAAGACTTTGTAGCTTATCGAACTGCAGTTTTAGCCTCTGCCAGGAGTGGAATTTTAAACGCAATAGTCCAGAATTTCCTGATCAGCACGAGTGAGGTCATCTGCTTAAGAAGACTTTCTGCCCTTCCCCCTAAAGGAAGGCGACCGGCTTGAAACAATCCTTTCTTTCCTCTTGCTCCTTAACTTGCTCATCTTCCTCCTTTCTGCCTGCACAATTCTTCCATTTTGAACTCCCCAGACCACCCTTCTGTTTGTTAGGTGGGATGCTGCCCACTTGAAGAATGTTTGAATGAAGCCAACCAGATCTTTACATTCACTCCAATCTTTAACATCATCTTTCCTCTCACTTCAGGGTTTAACCTTAGCTAACACTTCTCCCAGTCTGCTCCCCCTTCTCCAGGCTCTCAGAGACCTCTGCCCACTTCTCGCCCCACCCTCCAAGTAGCCTTCCCATCCTCTGATCCTGTCTATCAACCAGGTCTCAGAGGGGCCAGAAACCAAACTCAGCCATGCAGCAGATGCAACATTTTTCAGGCAGAAGGTGTGGGCTTTGATCAGATCCTCAAAGTTCCCCTTCTACCCCAGAAGGTGAAGAACCATGGTGTTAGGGAATCCTCACTGGTACATTTGGAAGAAAAATCAGACAACTCGTGTTTGGGGGCACGGCTGGCCACCTTGTCCCACCCTCTGCCCAGGGTCTCAGGCCTGAGCTGGAAAATCCTCCATAGCCCCAGGTGCCAGCCAGGAAAAGCGAGGCAGTGGCTCGTGTCCTTCTGCCTGGAGCCGTTCCCAAACCCTACTTAGCTTATCGGCTGCTCTGCCCTTGCCTTGAGCCTCAGACCTTGTGTGCTCACAGCGCACTCCCTTATTTGCCAGAGTCAACACCACGGGGGTGGAGAAAGCTGCTGGCAGCTCCTAGGGAGGGGGTTGAAGGTCACAGTGTGGCTAAGGCTGCAGGTGTGCTTGACCTTCGTCTTGACAGGTCCTTTGGCTTCTTTCATTTTTTCTCCACCCAGGCCCTACAGCAGATCTAAGGACAGCAACTCTTTCCTGCCCAAGGCTCTCCTGGTTCTGTCGTCAAGTAAGATCCACTGCTCTGTGACACTTGGCCCCAGTGACATTCCTCCTCACCCGTGGGAATGCTGGCAGGGCCCTGTGCTTCCGACACCTGAGCCCCATGCAAGGATGCAGCCCGGACCCCCAGGCAGGCGCTTTGAACCCGTGGTTGACAGACATCCCTGGATCACGACGGGGGAGGCCACAGGGGCAGGAAGGATGGCAATTAGCTGAGCGTTGCTCTGTGGGGCCGGTGTCGCAGAGGCCTTCAGCTGGGTGCAGTTTCCCCAGAGACGCTGTGGAGAGTCGCAAGGATTCCTGGCCAGGGCTCCTGCCTCACGCCACCAGAAGAAAGAAGCAAGTTGTGACTAGAAAGGCATCTGCAGGCGATGTCGACTATGCATCCCGGACAGCACATCGGGCTGGATGGGCGAGTTATGGCGGGAGGGACTTATGGTGAAGTCATAGCTCCAGAACTTAGAGATCTGAGAGGCCCCGACTTCTCCTTCCTTGTGAAACTAGGTTCACAGGAGGGAGAGGGGGAGGCTACGCTGGTTGAGGTTGGGAAATGAGACCAAACCACCAGTTTGGAATGAGGGGCACTGGCTCAGACTGGATGGGGCAGGTGCAAGTGATGGTGCTCAGCTTGCTGGGGTCAGATGGAGGGAGCATGGACCGGCAGGTCCCTGGCTCTGGTCTGAAGGCAACGTGAACCCTGAGCCAGGCTGCTGTTTTTGTAGATGACTGTGCCCACAAATGCACCCATGAAAAGATTCACCCTGGGGCCTTGGGCAGGCCCTGGACCGTGTGGGGCGGGGTTAGAAGCAGGGGCTGTCGTGATTCAGAGGCAGACACTCCTGACCATTGCTGTGTGACCTCTCAGAGCAGGTGTAGGGAACATTCTCTAGGGTGTCAGGTCAGGGGCCAGGGGAGGAGACAGAGTGATGAACAATTCTGGTTGGGGAGGGTGCGGAGAGAGAGAGGGAGAGAGAACTCACTCACCATTCCCTGTCAGAAGCCATGATCCTGGAGGGGGTACAAGAGTGGGCGAGGTACCCTCTCAGTGACACAGGGCGGGCTTGTGTTCTGAGGAGAGAGCTTGGAACTCAGACCTACCTCCAGGTCACCTTAAAGCCCTCACAGTGTGAGCTGTAGCAACTTACAAGGACAGATGGCATCAGTAGAATGTGTGGGAAACCAGTGTCCTTGAAGGGAGAGGAGAATCTCCATCCAGGGTTTTCTCAGCTGGGGTGTTACGAATGCAACACAAATGTGCAGAGATACGGATACCCTCGGCCCTTGGGAACCCCGGGGACGCTCGGGGACCCTTGGGACCAGCACACCGCCTCAGCTGCAGCACTGCCTCCCGGGCTCCAGCACGTGGAGTGTGTATTCCCGTCTTCCTGGTGGCCCACAGGGTGGAAAGAGTGGGGAGACACGGATGCTAGGCTGAGCTGGGAAGCCACACCCAAAATGTGCTTCAAAGAAGACCCCCATCCAAATCCTCAGGAGTAGGACGATTAGTTGGAGAAAGCCTGGGAGTGACAAGTAAACACTGTGTTTGGTCCCTTTCTCCGGGAAAGTAGGGAGAGAATTTGCACTAAAAAATAACAATGAGAACAAGGATTTGCAAAGGGCCATCGATAATTCTCATCGAGGAAGAGGTAATGCGCTGAAGAGCATTTATTCCCCAGGGTACCAGAGACCTAGTTGGGCAGGCGCTGCCTGAGAAAGAAACTTCTGGAGCAGGGTCTTGACCACGCCTCCCAGGGGACCATGCGTCTCAAGGGTGGTCTCCTGGGATGACAGCAGAGCTGAGGGAGAAGTTGGTACGTGGCCTGAGATGAGCTTGCTCCCTGGTACCCCTCCCATGTGTGGGGAAGTGTCCAAGGTCTCCAGTCCTCTTTTTTTTTTTTTTAAAAAAGATTATTTATTTATTTATTTGACAGAGAGATCACAAGTAGGCAGAGAGGCAGGCAGAGAGAGAGAGGAGGAAGCAGGCTCCCCGCTGAGCAGAGAGCCCGATGTGGGCCTCGATCCCAGGACCTTGAGATCATGACCTGAGCCGAAGGCAGAGGCTTTAACCCACTGAGCCACCCAGGTGCCCTCAAGTCCTCTTGTGGGGCGGGCAGAGGGCTGGGCTTTGTGCTGGATTGACGCTGGCAGAACAGAGGCAGCGTGGCGAGGGCACCCCCGGGCTGAGGGGGGTCATCTAGTTTCCATTACATCTTAGTCTGATTGGGCTGCTGTGACAGAATACCGTCCAATGGTTGGCTTTAACGACAGACATTTATTTCTCACAGTTCTGGAGGCTGGACGTCCAAGATCAAGGTGCCGGCAAATTCCGTGTCTGTGAGAGCTCTCTTCCCGGTTCGCCGATGTCATCTTGCTGTGCTCTCACATGGCAGATGGGGTGAGGGAGCTTTCTGGGGTCTCTTTATAAGGGCTCTAATCTCATTCATGCGGATCCACCATCATGACCTAATTGCCTCCCAGTGGCCTCATCTCCTCATACTGTCACATTGTGGGTTTAGGTTTTCAACAGATGAACTGGGGGTGGCGGGGGACACATTCAGTCTACAGCACTTTACCTGGAAACCCTTAAACAGAAACTCCAGGGACTGCCTGGGTCCAGGTAATGTGCACTTCTGCCTCTTTTCCTGTGTTGCTACTCACAGCAGGGTGTACACAATCAGGACACGATCGCCTGAGAGCTTGTTAGAAATGCAGACTCTCGGGCGCCTGGGTGGCTCAGTGGGTTAAAGCCTCTGCTTTCGGCTCAGGTCATGATCTCAGTGTCCTGGGATCGAGGCCCGCATCGGGCTTTCTGCTCAGCAGGGAGCCTTCTTCCTCCTCTCCCTGTCTCTCTGCCTGCCTCTCTGCCTACTTGTAATCTCTCTCTCTGTGTCAAATAAATAAATAAAATCTTTAAAAAAAAAGAAAGAAATGCAGACTCTCAGGCCTTACCCCACACCTGCCAAGTCCGAATTAACACGTTCCCAGGTGATTCAAGTGCACGCTCATGTTTTTGAGAAACGCTGCTCCACCAGATATCAAATTAGTGATCTGGAAAAGCATGGTCTCTGGGTGGAAAAGCAGGGCCCAGGGAGCCACACCATCATGGTTCCAAATGCTGACCCCACTGTTCCTGCCCATGTTACTCGCCTTCTCTGAGCCTGTTTCTCACCTGCAGAATGAGGACAATCATGGCACCGACTTCATGGGACTGGGGGAAGAATTAAATAGGCTGATGGATGGAAGCACTTGGGACATAGTAGGTGTCTGGTGGATGAGAATTTTCTGGAATTTCCATCACAGTTTCTTCATAGCAGGGCTGAGACATGGGCGTTTTAAAAGTACCCGGGGAATTCTGAATCAAGGGCAGGTGATACTGCTTCTTATCACTTAAAGAACCAAACACCTGGGATGGTGTTTGGTCTATATTCAGCCAGGTGGTGGCTCTGGGCCCTTTCTACATTCCATTGCTCAAGCCTGCTGCCTAAAAGCAGCCTCTACAGGTTTGCCTTTTTTTAAATTACTTTTTTGAGAAAACTGTACAGTACAACACACTTATAGAAAAGCACATAAAATAAAAATGTAGTTGAATAACTATAAAGACAAGTCCTGTGTAACCACCAAGGAGCTCAAGAAGCAGAGTCATACGGGGACCCAGAAGCAAGGGTGGAGCGTGGACTCCCTTGCAGGAGATTATAACTATCCATGTTACTTTATGAGGATTTTACAGGGGGGACATCTCAGGCTCAGGTAGATTAATATCTCCCCCGGGGTCACACACAGCTGGAAGGAGTCCACCCAGAATTCAACCCTGGTCTGACTGCAGGACGGTGCTAACCAGGCAGGGCTCCAGTGCAGGAGGCGGGGGTAGGGGTGGGGGAGGTACAAGGCAGGACTGGAGGACCAGGCCCCAGAAGGGCTGAGGGTGGGCAGGGGGGATAGGACTCAGGACCTTGGGTTCTCTCCCCTGCTCAGGGAAGGATGAGGGGAGAGGTAAATAGCAGTAACTTTGGAGTGAGGAGGGAGCATGCCCTTGGGTTGTCCATCCTCGCCTCGTTGCTCCCTGACAGTGCCAGGTGCAGCTGCCTCAGTAAAACTTGAGGCAGGAGCCCCTTGAATTTTCCCAGTGGATAAAGGGAAACTTGGCAAGCAGGTCTGGGGACTGGCCGGTGCACGATCACTGAATGCAAGAACGTCCATGGCGTTGACGGAAAGTCAAGGAGAAAGATGGAACTACCCCCAAAGGGAAGGCTCCCAGCTGACCTGGCGCACTGCCCCCTGGCCCCACTGCTCTCAAGGGAATGGGACTCTTTCCAGAGGAAAGTGCTCTGCTGGGTTGGCCTGAGGGCTCATTTTGGGTTTCAAGTGAGATAAGATAGAAAACAAGGCAGTGGTCAATGGCAGGTCAAGGTAAACCCCTGCCAGAAAGAGCTGGCATTCTGAGGTCTTGGGACCATTACATAACCACCCAGTTGGGATATTTCTGGTTTTCCATAATCAGCTGGGAATTTTTGAGACCTGTTTACATAGAATCAGAACTTATAAGGGGAACTGTGACAAGTGTCCTAACCACCCTGGCTCTCCAGCTGTCCAGTTCCCACAGCCCCCTAGGTAGACTTCATTCCACCTTTCCAGAGCTTGAAAAGTGAAAATCCAAGCAAATCAAGTACTAGATTCTTACCTACCATCCAACACTTTTTTTTTTTAGACATAAAAAAGGGCTTCTCAACTGGGGTGTTGTGACTATGACACAAACGTGCAGATCCCTTGGCCCTTGGAGGCCCCTGGGGACACTCGGTGACCCTCGGGAACCCTTGGGGCCAGCATGCTGTCTCAGCCACCGCACTGGCCCCTGGGCTCCAGCATGTGGCTTGTGTATTCTCATTTACCTGGTGTGCCACAGGTGGAAAGAGTGGGGAGACATGGGTGCTGGGCTGAGCTGGGAAGCCGCACCCTAAAAGATTCTATTTGTTTGTGTGACAGAGAGAGAGCACAAGTAAGCAGAGCGGCAGACAGAGACAGAGGGAGAAGCAGGCTCCCCGCTGAGCAGGGAGCCCAATGGATGTGGGGAATCAATCCCAGGACCCTGGGATCATGACCTGAGCTGAAGGCAGATGCTTAATCAACTGAACCACCTGGGTATCCCTTCCGCAGCCAGCTTCCCATAAGCCAGCCCTCTCCTTGGCACCTTATATCCTGTCTCAAAGACTTCTCCGAAGCTGGTCTATCCCTCAGGACTCCAAATCCACCGTCCCCCACACTCTACCTCCCTACCTCCACCCCAAACCATGTCCTCACCCCCCAGCCGCTGGATTTGGATTTGGGAGCAGAAGGTTGACAGCACCACGGTCCATGCTCATGTCGGGGAGAAACATTATCCTACTAATAAGAAAACCAGAAAACGGTTTACCTTTGCCTGACAAGTGTTCCAGAGCAGGCCTGGGACTAGGGTGAGGCAAATGAGGTACTCTTCACAAGTGCAAAATTTGAGGAGGAGCCAAAAAGTCCTCAGTAATCAAGACACATAGTATATTTTTTAAAGATTTTTTATTTATTTATTTGAAAGAGAGAGAGAGAGATCACAAGTAGGCAGAGAGGCAGGCAGAGAGAGGAGGGAAGCAGGTTCTCCGCTGAGCAGGGAGCCTGACGTGGGGCTTGATCCCAGGACCCTGAGATCATGACCTGAGCCGAAGGCAGAGGCTTTAACCCACTGAGCCACCCAGGCGCCCCAAGACACATATTTTAAGGCAGTATTTAAGCAATTGTGGTAAAATATATATATAATGTCAAATTTACCGCTTTAACCAATTTTAAATGTACAATTCAGTGGTTTTAAGTACATTTCACAGTGTTGTGCAGCCATCACCAGCACCCTTCTGAACATTTTCATCTTCCCAAACTGAAACCCTGTCCCCAGGAAACACTAACACCCTACTTCCTCTTCCCCCCAGTGCCTAGAAACCACCATTCTAATTTATGTCTTTATGAATTTGACTGTTCTAGAAAACTTACAGAAGTGGGATCAAACAGTATTGGTCTCTTTGTGACTGGCTTATTTAACTCGGCATAATGTTCTCAAGGTTCATCCATGGTGTAGCCTGTGTCAGAATGTCCGTCCTATTTCAGGCTCAATAATACTCATTCTATAGATCATCCTTTTGTATCTCTATGTCCATCAGTGGATACTAGGGTTGTTTCCACATTTTGGCTATTGTGAATGATGCTGAACCCTATGAACATGAGTGTACAAATATCTGTTCGAGTCACTGCTTTCAGTTCTTCTGGCTATAGACCCAGAAGTGGAATCGAATAGTTCTATTTTTAATTTTTTTTGTTTTTTGAGAGAGCATGAGTCGGGGCAGTGAGGGACAGAGGGAGAATAAGAGAGAATCTTAAGCAGTCTCCATGCTCAGTGCAGAGCCAATGTGGGGCTCGACTCACCACCCTGAGATCATGACCTGACCCAAAATTAAGAGCTGGATGCTTAACCAACTGAGTCATCCAGGTGCCCCTATTTTTAATTTTTAGGAACCTCCATACTGTTTTCCACAACAGCTGCACCAAGTTGCATACCCATCAGCAATGCATGAGTTCCAATCTCTCCACCACTTCAAAACTTATTTTTTTTCTGTTTTTTAAAATTTCTTTATTAATAATAGTCAACCCAGTCAGTGGGTGTGAGGTGGTACCTCATTGTAATTTTGATTGTCATTTCTCTAATGATTAGTGATGTTGAGTATCTTTTCATATGTTTATTTGGCCATTTGTATAGCTTTCTTGGAGAAAAGTCTGTGTAATTCTTTTGCTTGCTTGCTTTTTTTTTAAATTGGTTTGTTTGTTGTTGAGTTTTAGGAGCTCTTTATATATTATGGATATTAATTCCTTAGCGGGTATGTAATTTGCAAGTATTTTCTCCCATTCTGCCTGTGTTTTTAATCTCATTGATAGTATATTTGGATGCACAAAAGTTTTTAATTTTTGATGAGCTCCAATTTATCTATTTTTTATTTGTTGACTGTGTTTCTGGTATCATAGCCAAGAAATCATTGCCAAATACAATTTTAAAAAATCCAAATTAATCCCTAAAACCCCTATGTGAACAAACTACCAAAATCTAACCGACACAGGATCCTACCTGGACTTGCATCACTCATCGTACTCACCTCAGCCCAATCTCTGCCCTGTCCAAATCTCTTTTTACTTAAAAATTTGACATTTTGTTTATCATGGGCTTAGGGGCAATAATTTTGACTTTTGAGAATTTTGCATTAGAATACCAGTCATCTCGGCTACTGGATTTTGGGATGTCTTCTAAAATTTTGTGCTGGAGGCAAATTCCTGCCTCATCTCACTGTAGTGCTGACGCTGCTCCAGAGACAGTGGTTAGCCATGGCTCCCTAGGACGGTACAGTGGTCTTCATAGTGAGCCAGTTCTCTTTAAAGACTAGGCGGGGGCAAGCTGAAAACCAACCCCCACAGGGAAGCCCTGACTCTAGTTAAAGGGCCAAGTGTCTGTTACACTACTCAGCCACAGCTCTGCTAGTGGTGTGCTGGTAAATAGTCAACAACTGGCTCTTGGTGGAGGGGGGGTGGGCAGGGGTGGGCCTGGTATATAGTGTTTGCAGGTTTCCATGGTGTCAATGCTCCCTTCACGGGCAATTTCCAACCACAAACAGGATGTTGCTGAAAGCAGAGTTGGAAAGAAATGGCAGATGGACGGACTCAAGCTGTGGGAGCCATTGAAGGGAGACCGTGAGGCCAGTGAGGGAGAGGGGCAGAGCCTCCTCATGGGATGTTATTATTTGACTCTGAAATCACAACACATTAGCCAAAGATTCACCAGGAAAACTTATGTATAGTAAAGGAGATTTAATGCAGAGAATTGGTTATCCAGAAGATGAAAGGGCTCAAAACCAAACGGGGACAATGCACGACTAAGAGCAGCAGGAAGGCATTCCATCTCTAGGCTGAGAGACAGAGGGAAGAGGTGATGAGGGTCATCAGGGCCCAGGGCACGGGTGCCCTGGCAGAACCTGAGCCCCACAGGACCAGAGACTGCTGATGGCATGTAGATGCTGCTGGAGATGGAGCCGGAGGCAGACAGGGAGGGAAAGAAATACCCCAGCTTCTCTTCTTTCACTTTTTTGTCCGGGCTAAACCCTGCTAATGGGGGCTTGCAGGCTGCAGGCTGCCCCCTTAATAAATAGCAGAGCAGGGCAAGGGTGAGGAATGAATCTGAGCACAGCCAGGCCCAGGACTGGTAGAGTTAGGCATGGGGTACCTAGTGTTGGCCCATTGTCACCATGCCTATTGCAAGACCAAGGGGTACAAGTGACCTGGCCCCATGTTTCTGAGTATTGCTTGGTGATCAGACCACTTGTGGATGGAAAGGGCTCTTTGGCTTAAATAGTTGAGGACTCTAGATCTAAATGTGAAATTTACACAGTTCCTACAGCGCAGAAAACCTTTTTAAAAAATATTTTATTTATTTGTTTAACAGAGAGAGAGAGAGATCACAAGTAGGCAGAGAGGCAGGAAGAGAGAGGGAGAAGCAGGTTCCCTGCTGAGCAGAGAGCCCAACGCTGGGCTCGATCCCAGGACCCTGAGATCATGACCTGAGCTGAAGGCAGAGGCTTAACCCACTGAGCCACTGAGGCGCCCCCAGAAAACTTTTCCAATGCGTGGATCTACAGATAATGTGCTTAGATTTCCTAACAAATGAACGGAATATTTGAAACATTCAATAACCTTAAGTTATAACCTGAATTG
>LNAC01000594.1:741699-784767 GCA_002007465.1 Ailurus styani
CCCCGGACCCCAGGGAACCTGGAGTAGTTCGGGCATTTTGAGAGAACAAGTGACAGACAAATGGAAAGTTTTCTCCCTTCTCATCTGTAATCAGGAAAACAGCCCCAATAATTAGGAACTGTAGCTTGGAAAAGTGAGAAGAAAAGCACCAAATGAAACAATGGATTTAAAAACTTCACATACTGTTTTCAGGTTAGTGGCTAGCTTATTTTCTTTATGAAGGATTGCATTCTGAAACTATGATGAAATATGGTTTCACTTTATTTATTTCTAAAGATTTTATTTATTTATTTTTCAGAGAGAGGGAGAGAGAGCACAAGCAGGGGGAGAGGCAGGCAGACGGAGAAGCAGACACCTGTGAGCGAGGAGCCTGATGCGGGACTCGATCCCAGGACTCTGGGATCATGACCGCCAAAGGCCCACACTTAACCAAATGAGCCACCCAGGCATCCCAAGTTTCACTTTAGATAGCGAGAAAGAAACCAAAGTGTTCGTTTCCTGGAACTGGTGCAGTGCTTGGCACAAACTAGATATTAAAAGATATTAGCAGACTGATCATAGGGTGACAGAGTGCTCCAGTTAGAGATTTTGGGCTTTGAGTGGTGGAAAGAGCGTCTAAACTTTGAATTTTTTAGCAAACATGGATGGCGATGACCATCGCCCACACCAAGAAAATCAGCAACCATCAAGATGTAAGTGACTGGCGTTGCTGAAACTCAGGGAAAAAAGAAAATCCACATGTGACTTGATTCCTACTTTCTCCAGCAGAGGACACTTTAGGGTTTCTGTAACACAGTGGGTCCCCATGACAAAAATGAAAAAATCATTTGTTTCCAGAAGGAAGAACGTCACAGATTTCTTATCTCAGACCTCTGCAAGGTTCCGGCAAGGTGATGGGAGGTGGAGAGGCTGCAGGGAAGAGACGGTGCTGGGAAGAGCCAGGATCAGGATACATTTCCAGCTCTGTACCAACAGGGCAGTGACCTTGGCCAGCCACTTCAGCTCCTGGACCTGTTTCTTTGTTTGCACTAGGAAAAGACCGTGCTCCGATCGCCAAAGCCCGCTGACCTGACCGCATGGGATGCAGCTCACCTCAGCAGCTTGGGGTGGTATGAGGCCCCTTTTATATTTTGGAGGATTTAATTCTGAGCTCCATTCCATCATGACAAGTCTCTGTCTCTCCTCTCTGTTCTTTCCTGAGACTCATCCCTCCCCGAGGCTCCTCCTGGCTCTCTGCTTTGCCCCTTAAGTGGAGACTGTCCTCTCCTCTAAGGTCTGGGCTCCCAGCGTTCCAGCCCCTGTGATGAGGCTCACAGATGTCTTGTAGCTCTGGACGTCTGTGATTGATGACATCCAGCCTTCCCCCCTGGAGGAGTCAGACATTCAGATTTAGAGGAGCTTCCGAGACTTCGGTGCTTTAGAATCTGCAAAGGTGTCGAGACCCCTTTCTTTGGAACGCTTCTAGACCCTGACACAATTTGTCCACTCCTTCCCAGCAGTCACAGTGGGAGCTGGGTGGATGGTCTTTGTCAATGCCAAGAGTCCTGGCTCACTCTCCCAGAGAGGAGTGCTTGCTGACTTGCCTTTCATCTACTTCCTCAAAAGGACCCCTCGGGAGGTTTTTCTAAGGGAGACTCACTGTCTCCTCTGCTAGAAATAGAAGTGGCTGGAAACTTCTAACAGAAACTTGCTCTTAGAAAATCTAGTTCCACCTCCTGGGGCGCCCTGCGGCATTTTTATGATGGTTCATTCAGTCCGGTCTTCCCTTAGCGTTGGCAGAGCTCACCCCAACTTTAGGCTGGGGTGGGGGAGTCAGCAGATGACATTTCATGTTTCTCTGTCTCCTGCAGGAAGCAGCGGTGGGGACCTCCTCCCTCTCGGTGGGCAGACCCCAGGCTCTCAGGGGTCGCCAGGTGCCCTCCCTCTGTGGGCTGAGCTCTGGTCCTTTCAGTAGGACCCTGGGGGAGCCGCGCAGGAGGTGGCCTGTCAAAGTCCTGGCAGACAGGAAGAGCAGGCCCCGAGATCAGCTCCAGCAGGGGTGTGGACTTGAACAGGCTGTGAGGTGCCTGGCAATTCCTCTGGCTGCTGGGCATTGAATCCACGCCTGCAGTAGCCCCCCCACCCCCACCCATACCGGGACTCAGTCTCAGGAACCGTGACTTCTGGGCCCTGTTCTAAGACTCACCCAGGACCTTATTAAAAAGGTGGGGGTCTCAAAGCAGGAAGGGGCGGTTATTTCATGTTCTCTGACCTGGTGCCAACTCTACGAGTTGGAAAATCCTCTTTTGCTTCTTCTTGTGCCTTCTCTCTCTTTCCTCTCTCCCTTCCTCCCTATCCTTCCTCTCCCACCCTCCGTTTTCCGCTCTGTGGCCAAGGGGTGCAGAGCCCAGAGCTAAGGGGAAGGAGTGCTGTATCTTTTACCAAAAGACTCAAGGGCAGTGAGCTGCTGCTGATGTCCACAGAGGGACATACCTGTGACCTCTCAGGAGAAAGGCATCAATCCCTGAGTCACGTGTGGCCCAGCCTAGCACTGGGCACCAAGGTAAGACCCAGGACCATTGTCTGCAGGCTGAAGCCTGCATGTTTGATGCTGCGCTCCATCCAGAAGAAGTTTTGTGCCTATCCCTACCCCCCGACAGATTCGCGCTTCACAAAATGTATTATGCACCAATGCATTACGCACATTTAAAACATACTGAAGATTGGAAGATGAAAAATATTCATGGAAGTGTGCATCCTTTCTTCGTGTCCCCTACCGCACAGTCCTGCACACTCCCAGGTGCCTGCCCCCCACCTCCGAGTCTGCTGGCCAAGGTGTCCCCAGGGCTACAGGCTGATGGGGTTGCAGGTGACACAGGGTGAGGTGGGGAAGAATGGTGGGCGCGGTCACTCATTTCCTGGTCCCGAACATTCCAGTTCTCCTCTGCACTGGGCACACGGTAAGCTTGCCCGTCCTCCTCCGCTGGAGGATTGGTGGGGCCACGGGACTCGTTCCGGTCAAGGAAATGTGAGCAGCCGCCTTGTCCCCGTGTCTTCACACAGTCTTCCCTCTCTGCGCGTCTGTGTCCTGATGTCCTCTTCCCCTAAGGACACCAGTCCCAGGCTCGTGACCGCACTTTACCTAAATGACTTCTTTCGAGGCCCTATCTCTAAATGCAGTCATATTCTGAGCTATGGGGCACCGGGACTGGAACATTTGAATTTTGAGGACTCACAGCCCAGCCCATGACCGCGCGGGAGGCCGTTCTTTCCTGGCGGCGGGTGCCCGCTGAGCCTGCTGAAATCCAGCGCCCTTTCAGGGTGACCTCCCCTAGCCATCCCTTGCCAGACCCTTCCGCTGATTCCGTAGCCCCCAGTTCCCTGTGTCAGGTCCTTCCCCTCCTGGAACGCTGGCCGCCACTTCTGCTTTCCGGCGCCAGACCTGATGGGTACAGATGGGACAGGGTGGGGACTGTCCGGTGCCCGGCCCATTCGCCCCAAACCCCTTCCAGGCGAGGCTGACCGTGCGACAGGGAGCCCTTCCCTGCGGTGCCTGGGCCAGAAGCCTGGGAGGTGGGGACCCCGGTGGGAGACGAGGAGGCTGGCATGTCATTCCCTCACTCGGGTTGGCCTCAGGAGCCCGGATGTCCTCTAGCAAGTCGTCCTCTCTGTGCGTCTCGGCCATCGCTGTGTGGAGAAGTGGGTGGCCAGGGGAACAGTGGGGGACCGGCCCTCAGGTCAAGTGGCTTGGAACACACTAGGGGCGGGGAAGCCGGCCCGGGGAGTTCGTCCATGCTGCTGGTGCCTGTCCCTGCCGGGCGGGGGAATGCCCACTGTGAACTTGGCACCCTGAGGTGGGGGCTGGGGAAGACCCTGCTTGCCAGAGCCCTCAAACACTGGCCATTTCCTTTGCTGAAGCAACTTCCTCCGGAGACCACCTTGCTCTCTCTGTCACTGCTGGCTTTGAGCCCGCAAACAGGGTGGTTAAGAAAAGCCGGGTCTGGAACCTTGCAGGGGGCCCGGGCGGTTCCCCAAAGAGGGCCCGCAGTTGTGACGGGCCCGTCTGTGCCTGTGGCAGGACCCCCAGCCCTCCGTGCCCCCCCTCCCCCAACACACAGCCCTCCTCCCCCACTGCCCAGGTCACAGACCCCTGCCCTTGCCACGGAGAGTCAGGAGCGGGGACGGGCTTCTGCTCCCGCTGAGAAGCCAGAGGGCCTGTTGTCAACAGCGTCCAAAACCCTCTCTAAGTGGGTTAGATGAGGTCTGCAGGAGGCTCTGGAAGCCTCCGTGGTGACCGATGTCAGCAGTCCCGGAGGAATCCCCTTAGCTGGGGCGGCCGGGCAGCTAGGGTAGCGCCAGGCTGTGTCCCTGAATGGAGAAGCCGTGCCAGCCCTGGAAGGTCACTTCTGCTCCCCCCACAGTCTGCTCATCACCTTCCACTCAGTCTCCGGACCCCCAGATGCCGGAGTCTCAGGAGGCGGTACTTAGAGCCTTTCTCTTATGCTCTCTCTCTTCCCTGAGGACTTGATGCAGGCATGGTGCTTTTCATATCATCCAAATGCCCAAATCCAGACTCCCAAATTTACGTCTCCAACATTGTCCTTTTCCTGAAGTCCAGGTCCCTAAAGCCTGCCACTCACTCACTCCCTGCTGGCATGTCTAATAGACTTTTAAATGTACCATACTTGAGATACAGCGATTGCTCTTGCCCTCTGCCCCAATCATGCTCCCCTCAAAGCGTCTTTGTCTCGGTGAATGTTACCCTCTCCGTCCAGCTGCTGGACAGAGGGTCATTCTCCATTCCTCCACTTCCTTCACACTCCACATCCAAGCTGTCAGTGTGTCTTGTTGGCTTTACCTCCAAAGTATGTCCCAAAGCGTGGCCAAAGTCAATCCCAAACCCTTCCTCCCTCCCCGCTCCGTCCCTCCCTCCTTCCTCTCTCTCTCTTTCTCTGTCCTTCTTTGTGTGCTATAATAGGAACGTGGTAAAAGAAAACAAATTTCTCCCCCTTATGTAGTATCTTTTGAAATATTTTTATTTCACTTCTTCTAACAGCAATATAGAAACAAAGAATCATAAAAAATAAGATTATAAATTGTTCATTGATTACATAATAGCACTTGGTATTGCTACAGGGAGGAGGCCCGGGGCTGGACCAGGCCCTCTCAAGCCTCCCCAGGCTCTCCGGGCCTCTGTGATCTCTGCCAAGTCCATGAAGACATCACACACTGCCGTGCACGGCGGTGTCAGCAGAGACCTCGTGGTGTACACCCAGGGTCCTTCGGACGGCGCAGAGATGGGTAGAGGATGACTTAAACTGCAAACAGTATTGTGTACATGTGGTAGGCCAGAAGGTGGCCCCAGGATGCTGGCGATGCAGGTTAGGTTCCAGGAGACCCACAGACTTCCCTTGAGCCCCCATAAGACAGGGAATTCACAACACTGAACCGACCTGCTGAGTTATTTGTGTTCCCTGTGGGAATAATGGAACTAATAGACACTGAATGATGGATGACCGAGGAGACGCACCAGGTCTCTTCCCCTCCACTCTCATCTCTGGCCCCGCCTTTTCTCCTCCGTCCTCAACCCCCAATTAAATTCTCTTGGGGTGAACGAAGCAAAAGGGCTGAGACATCTAACCTATTCCAAAAAGTGTGCCTTGATCTCGGTTTCATCTCAGAGACAAAGAAAGGAAGGGGACATTAGGTGAACTGAACAACTAAATTGCCCAGTTGACGCCAATTCAATTGGATCGACCAAATCAACTAAAGCAGCTGCAGTTGAATCCAATTTTTTCAATTACTGTAATAACTGATTTCTAGAAAGGGAAAAAAAAATCCCCCAGTTTGGCATCATTTTCAGAAGACAGAATGGGCTTCCCTGCGTGGGTGTGAGTGAGTGTGGCCATGTGCCTCTCTGGAGCGGGTGGTGGGTGTGGGCCAGCCTGCTCCCCTGCCGTCTCAAGGATGCATCCCAGAGAAGCCTGGCAGGAATGCCTCGGTAGAACTCGGCAGTGCTGGTACATAATCCCTGAGGAGAGACAGCGGTGTGGGGTTGAGAAAATCCCCCTCCTTTCCTGCCTGAGGGGGAGCAGGTCTGAAGGGTCTGGGGTTCCACTGAGGTCTCCTCTGTGGACCAGTCCTCTGGGCCTCAGACTTCAGTCACTGCTCAGAGTCAGGTAGAAAACACATTTTAGCTATGTGGCTCTACCTTCTGCGAAGGAAGCATAAAGCATCTGCCTCTTTGAAATCACCAAAAAAAGAGACCAGAAAGAGACCAAGTTCTTGACTAAGTAGGAACCATTCATTCACATCCTCCCACTGCCAGCCCACAAAAGAAAAACAACCTTCCCAATGTGGGTCAGGATGTGTGTGTGTGTGTGTGTGTGTGTGTGTGTATGTGTGAAGTGTGTGTGGATCTAGGGAGATTTTACGGGAAGATGAAACATCTTCCTTCCTGATGAAGGAACATCAGGACACCTTGCTTCGACTACGGAAGTGTGATTGGTAACACATGTTCTGTGGGTCCACTTTCCAGGGATCGCTCTGAGTTGGACTCAAATATTGTGAACTGCAAAGTGAGAAATACGTGTGGGGGCTGCATGAGGTGGACCGTAGAGGGCTTGGCAGTTTGTGGGTTTGGGAAAGCATTAGGACCATCTTTGGGGTTCAAGTTCATTGATATATGATCTGTCTCGACATTCTTAATAATGATTTAACCTGTTGATCGTCTACAGCCACTAAGGGCCATGAAGTCATCCTCTTTCGCTGGCTTCACTCTACTCCTTTATGAACAAGAAGGCCTAAACTAGGTGACGTCAAAAGCCACCCCAGCTGGTGGGAGAACCTGTGGCACGTGGCATTCTATGAGGCTAACCTTCCTCCCTGTTGAGGTCTCAGTCCTCACCTTGCTGATCCTCAAGGCTGCCATGAGGGAGAACCTTTTCAAATCAAATCCTGAACTACTGCACTTGACCTACCCAACTGGTGTCACCATGTGGACAAAAATCAAACAGTTGTGAACAAGTTAGCAACAGATTAGTAACAGTCTGATTCAATTCAAATTAGTGGTTTAAATCAGGCACAGAATGTCGGAGGAGGCTCAGGGTGAGCGCCTGAGCTCCCTCGAGTCTTTCTGGGGAGGGCAAGAAGGGGACAAAGGTGATGCCACCAGGAGAATTCGGTGCTGGTAAATCCACTGCCAGACTTGCCTAGTTCACTCAAGCACTCCCCTGGAGGTGCAGGGTGGTGGCAAAGGGGTTCTTTGGACATTGGGATTGGTGTGTGCAGCCAGGGGAGGCAGCAGAGAGGGCATGTGTGTTTGCTCCACCCTCGTGGCCCCTGTGTGTCCTTGCACATGCTAGAAACAATCAACAAAACACTGATCATGCGAAGGTCTAAGACTGACAGGAGCCTGGACCGGCCGCTCAGCAGAGAAGCTGGCGATCGCTGTGGGACCTGTGTTCCCGAGCTCCATTTTGTCACTCCTTCTGGTTTTCCTTTCCTCCTGCGTCCCTGTCAGGGCTGCTGAGTCACCTGTCTATGGTAAATTTGAGCCAGTACTTAGAGGACAGCAACAACAGAAAGGCTTATCTGACATACCTAATCACCTCCTCCCTGGGTGCTCAGTGCCCTTGGGGAAGTTTTCTGCAAGAGTCACAGCATTCCCCCCCCCCAACTTTGGGATCTCAGGTCATAGCACCAGTGATTTTGGGGAAACAAGAATGGGGATCAGTGAGGGGAGGATAGAGACGCGTCATGCTGGGAGCCAGGTCTCACTGAACATCTGGATGGAGCGGCCCTTCTGCAGAACACTTTGGGTCACGGACAGTCAAGGGGTTGTGGGGCTCCACAGCCAGGGCCGTCTGAGAGAGCCCCTGCCGTGGGTCTGAGGGCCCCCGGTTCACCAGCCACAGGGAAGCTCTGCCTCCGGGGAGACCCACTCAGGGTAACGCAACTTCAAGGACCTTCCCACATCCCCTCCCCGCCTCCCAAACATTCTGTTCTGGTTCCTCCGCCCTCTTGTAGGGCCGCTCAGCACAGAGAGAACCTCCTGGAGTTGATGTTCATCTTGGTGACACCAATGAGCTTGAGTGGGGTGGACAGACTGAAGGAGGAGGCGAGCGGGGAGTCGCAGAAGAGATCAGACAGCTCGTCCCGTTCCTCCAGCTCGTAGGTGGCATCGTTGAGCATCCTCCTGTGCAGGTCACAGGTCTGCTCGATCTTCAGCTTGTTGATGTCACTGCGTAGGCGCATGAGCTGTCTGGCCAGCTGCTGGTCCTGCAACCGCATCTCCATCTGGAAGGGAGGAGGGGAGGCATCAGCAAAGAGCTGGGCTGGCGGTTGCAGCTCCACAGTCTCTGACAAACACAGACCTGCTGATAGGAAACCTCATTAATGGCTTGAATCATCGGTTGGTCCACCTGGAAATATTGGCACCCTCCCTGCTCAGGAAGGTGAAAAGACACACACAGCAAGATGACAACTGGGGACAGACGCGTTTCCCCAAACAACACTTCGTGCTAGGCTAGATCCTATGTCTAAATCCTTCCGGAAGAGGCACATGTCAGTCCCGGCTTAAAGGTTCAGTCTCATTGTTAACAGATACATACGGGTAGAGTAAGAGTATAAAGGAATGCACAGGAGTGGTAAGTACTAAACTGAGAAGCATGATTACCTCTGGGTGGGAAGGAAAGAAGGTGGTTGGGGAGGGTTAGGGGGGCTTCAGCCTTTGGTAATGTTTCATACCTTAATGTTGGGCGGTGGGTCTACTGTTAGATCATTCTTTAAACCTGTAAACATTTTAGAATGCTTGCAATATATTTTTTAAAGAGTATATTTATTTATTTGAGAGAGAGAGAGAGCAAGCAGGAGGAGAGGCAGAGGGAGAGGAAGAGAGAATCCTCAAGCAGACTGCCTGCTAAGCCCAACTCGAAGCTCATGACCATGAGATCACGACTTGAGCCAAAGCCAAGAGTCAGAGGCTGAACTCACCGAGCCACCCAGGTGCCCCTGCCTGTAATGTTTCTTAATAAAGTTTTTTTTTAAAAAATCAAATATGTAAATATATGCTAATATTTACTGAATGTTTTACTATGAACCAGGCACTAAGCTCTTCACCAGGTTCTAAGCTCTTCAGGTATGTATTAGTCTGCTCAGGCTGCCATAAAACACCACAGACTGGGAAGCTTAGCCACTAGACATTTAGTTTTCATAGTTCTTGTAGTCAAGAAGTCCAAGATCAAGGGGTGGGCTGATTCTATTCTTACTGAGGACCTTCTCCTGGCTTCAAAAGGCCACCTTCTTGCTGTATCCCCCACATGATGGAGAGAGAAAGCTCAGCTTTCTTTTCCTAGGGACATTAATTTCATGATGGGGGCCCCCACTCTTATTCCTCAAAATCTAATTACCTCCTGAAGGCCCACCTCCAAATACCATCACACTTGGGGTAAGGGCTTCAACATATGAATTTGGAGTGGGGAGCATAAAGATTCAATCTATAATGGGTATTTCAACATACTGCAGTTAATTTTCACTACAACTCTGTTAAGTAGTATCACCATCATCATCCACAAGTTAGAGATGAAGAGGCATCAACTCATGAAATCTGTCACTGCGTCAAGTCACAAAGAGCATAAATGGCAGAGTTGAGATGGGAAACTGAAACAATCAGACTCCAGAGCCCAAGCCACTGACAAAGAAGTCCCGCCTCTTTAGGTACTGTTGAGTAGCGGGGGTATGGAGCTAGTCCCGTGCTCAGTGAACTAAGGCTCATGATCTTTTTGGTGCCTCAGTATTTTTTTCTATTGAGGAAGGGAAGAGATAATAACCCCACGCCTGCTCTAACATCTTTACAGTTTCCAAAATTCATCTGTGTGCTAACTTTGTTAGCTGGTACAGCTAGTCCTGAAGTTAGTACAGCTAGTCCCAAAGGATTAGTGGGGCAGCTTGGCAGAGTAGCTTATAAATCTGGAAGAATATCAGTGAGTTTTCAGTTTCACAGTTGTGCCATGACAGAGATGGGGATTGGAGCTCACAGGATCTCCTCAGGCTCCTAGCACAGAGCACTTTCCACTAACAACACTTCGTCACTAAGACGGGTCCTCAGCTGCTCCTACTTGACAGGATATTTGATTCCTTCTCACCGTTTACTCTGTCTGTCAGTGCAAGGGGTTAGGTGGGCTAGGTGTTGTCTGAAACCCTTCTGAAGGAGATGGTGGTCAAATTTGTCTGAAAGATAGTGCCAGCTCACACCCATTGCTTTATCAAACATGGTCTTCGAGGAGTCTTGAATGAACCATTTTGCTGGGGGTATTTTATGATTTGAAGATAGANTGTTAGGGTTTGGAATACAGTGCATTGCCTGGTAGAAAATGATTTCACCAGTAAGCATTTTATTGTTCTATTTTTTTCTCTTTCATTTTTTAATATACTTCTGCAGGCCCCTTTTCTTTCCGTTTTGTAGATGAGAAAAATCAAGATAAAAAATCTTGCATGGAGATCAGTAAAATATTTAATGGGAAATTGGGATTAAAGTTCACAGTCTCCAGTCTATTAGTTTATTATCAGTCCTTGGGTATAAAAATCCAAATTTACTGCCAATCAGAAATTCTACTGGGGGACTTGGGTGACTCAGTCGGTTAAGTGTCTGACCTTGATTTTGGTCATGGTCTTGGGGTCCTGGGATCCATGCTCACTGGGGTGTCAGCTTGAGTTTTTCTCTCTCTCCCTCTGCCCCCACCTCTGCTCTCTCTCTCTCTCTCTCTCTCTCTCTCTCTCTCAAATAAATAAATATATCTTTAAGAATATTCTATTGATTTAGAGTAGCATCAAATTAAAAATGGCAGACTCATCACAGGGCAGTTGGTCATCCATTCATTTGTTATGGAGCCCTTAGTCATGCCTGGAAGTGGGCTAGGTGTTGTCTGAAACCCTTCTGAAGGAGATGGTGGTCAAATTTGTCTGAAAGATAGTGCCAGCTCACACCCATTGCTTTATCAAACATGGTCTTCGAGGAGTCTTGAATGAACCATTTTGCTGGGGGTATTTTATGATTTGAAGATAGAGCTCTTTAAAAAGATAGGAACTTCGTGGTTTAGGTTTGAACTTTGGCCCCAGGAATTGGATCTTAGGTCTGAAAAGATCCTTTGAAGTTGGAGAATTTCAGGTTTGAGCAGGTGTCTGGAAGTATCTGTGAGATATGGCCTGCAGAGGTTCCTGGTGGGGGGAAAGGTCTATTTTTTTTTTTCGGTCTAATAGATCCAGTCAGAGATCAGAGGACAATTTAAGGTTGAAATCTCATCAGCATTAGCTGGAAAGAGGGATGACCTTAAGGGACGTATCCAGTTCTCTTTGGTGGGGCCACTTCACACACTCATTCAGCTTGGGTTCATTCAACTCTGCGTAAAGGGAAGAAGAGAAATAAGACCACGCTTTCCACGGGGCTGAGGATTCTGACCATTCTACTTATTTGTGCCCCAAGGACAATACCTAGCCCACTTCCAGGCATGACTAAGGGCTCCATAACAAATGAATGGATGACCAACTGCCCTGTGATGAGTCTGCCATTTTTAATTTGATGCTACTCTAAATCAATAGAATATTCTTAAAGATATATTTATTTATTTGAGAGAGAGAGAGAGAGAGAGAGAGAGAGAGAGCAGAGGTGGGGGCAGAGGGAGAGAGAGAAAAACTCAAGCTGACACCCCAGTGAGCATGGATCCCAGGACACCAAGACCATGACCTGAGCCCTAGTCATGCCCTAGGAGTCACTCAGAGTATCTATTTTATTATAATCCCTGAATATAAATCATCCACTGCATCTGATGCTCAGGGAAACAGTGTTCCAACGCCACAGGGAAAATTGGTCCTGTTGGCCCTATTTTCACTCACTAAGGGATTTCCCAAGGGTAACTCTGTGCCTTCAACATTAATTTCAGCTCCCCCCCACCCACTCGCCCTTATGAGGTAACTCTGTTATAATCAGACCAGATCCAGACAGAAATGCAGAAATGAGCTCACACACACTCACACAAAAAACCAAAACCAAAAACAAGCAAACAAACAAACAAACAAACAAACAACAAAAAACCTAAGCAAAATGTGCAGGCTCCCCACTGCCTCACCCCTAGAATCTCTTTTTCATGTTTTCACTGTGGGAAAATACACAGAGCATAAAATTTTTACCATATTCATCTCTGTTAAGTGTACAGTTCAATAGCATTAAGCACATTCTCATTGATATGCAACCAGCCCCACCATCCACCTGCAGACCTCTTCAGCTTGTCAAACTGAAACTCCGTCCTGTTAAACAACTCCCCCTTCCCCTTCCTCCTCCCCGCCACCCCGGCCCCCAGAACCACCATTTCACTTTCTGTCTCTATGAATGTGACTGCCCCATGTGCCTTATGTAAGTGGAATCCTACAGAATTTGTCCTTTTGTGACTGGCTTATTGCTCTTAGCCTCATGTCCACAAGGTGCATAGAGCTAAGAGGGTTTTTAGATTTTTATCCTTTGCAGAATTGTTTAGTGAACCTAAGTCTTCACGGCTTCTGTTTGCAGCGAGTTGGAAGAATGGCAGCTCCCAAGGAAGGTGGAAGAGCTGGGACAGAATCTGGGCAGGGGATGGAGGCCCTCCTGCCTTTTCCTGTCTTCTCTGCTGAGTTGGTGCTCAGGCAGCAATGATCTCATGCCCCATCTTCTACCACATACTGTCAGGGGCAGTAGATGTGTATTATTTCACGGCATCTGCTCACAGCTCTAGATGAGAGGTATTTCGATCTGTGTTCCGGAAGAGGAAGCCAACTCAGAGAAATTTAAGAGACTGTCACCCTGGGGCCCATCAGAGCCCAGAGCTGGGGGCCTCTCCATGGCTTTCACTGATCTGGAGGTGGGCTGGATCCCAGAGGCAGTACAAGTGGGAAATCCACTGCTTTGGGGTGAGACTCTGGGTTCCAGTGGGAACCCCTCCTCACTAGCTGTGTGACTTTGGGTGAGCCACTAACACTGCCTGAACTCCTGTCTCTTCTAGACAGAAGGGATCCTGTCTATTCCAAGGACTACGAGAAGCATAGTAGATAATAAGTGGAAGCCAAGTGAGCCGAACACTGCCAATCAAACAAAGGTAAGAGGTTCACCTTCAAGTTCTTTCTCTCTGGGCCAAGGTGCGGAACACGGAAACTGGCCAGAACCTCCCACTTTCAAGACTTTATTAAAGCAACTGAGACTCTGGCCTAAAACCTGGTCCCAGTGACTCAACAATCAGTGTGGATTAATGTTCTCCCTGGCAAAGACTCCACTGTAGGATGTGCTGATTTCTAATCCTCCTGCCCAGGGTGGCCTGTTGTTCCTGCACAATAGAGGCTCTTGCTGGATTCTCGGAGGAGCACCCACAATTGCTGTAATCCTGTAATCAGGGCATAGTACTTAGTGAAAGGGGGAGAAATGTCAGTGTGTGGTGGCTGTCAGCACATTGCGGTGACAGGGCGTGTTCCTACCAGGTGGGGAAGCACAGGAAGGAGAAGGCGACCGACTGGTGGCCTCGCAGCAGCCATGGTGCTTGGCTGTAACCAATGCAGGTAGGATGGCCAGCCGCGGAAATTCATGGAAGGACCTCATGGGGGAGCGCTCTGTTGGGAGGTCTCTGTGGCCAAGTCTCGGGGGGAGTTAGAAGACAGGCTGACTCATGCCTCTGGGTGGGGTGGAGTGAAAGCCAATGTTGCTGTGAACTGATGTGGAGAATAGTGAGGCAGTTCCTCAGAAAATGACACAAAGGATTGCCACATGATCCAGCAATGTCTCTTGTGGGTAGACGCCTGCAAGAATGGAAGGCAGGGGCTTGGACATTAACTCGTAGCTCATGTCCATAGCAGCATTATTCACAAGAGGCAAAAGGTGGAAGCAGCCCATGTGTCCATCGATGGATGTAGAGATAAACAAAACATGGTCTGCCCATACAATGGCATGTCGTTCTGCCATCTTGACATATGCCAAGCATGGGGGACCTTGAGGATCATACAGAAGAGAGAGAGGCCAGCCACAAAAAGCACAAGTACTTTACAATTCCATTTACATGACATACCTAAGTAGTCAAACTCAAAAGAGACAGAAAATCAAATGGGGGTTGCCAGGGGCTGGGGGGATAGGAGACCAGGGAGTGAGTGTTTACTGGGGACAAGGTTTCAGTTGGGGAAGAAGAAAGCCTTTCTGGAGATAGATGGTAGTGAGGATCACAGCACAATGCTGTGAATGTACCTAACTAATTGTACACTTAAAGAATGGTTTAAATGGTAATTTTATGTAATATACATATATTTTACCACTGTTAAAGAAAGAGCAAAAGCTACACATTTGGGGTCATCACTCTGACCTGGTTTGCCGGGACCTTCCTGGTTTTAACCGCCCAAGTCCCACGTCCTAGAAGCCTCCCAGGTCCAAGGCAAACACCCTCCCTGGGGCACATGTGGACATTGCAGGCGTTGGCGAGGAGGACCTGTCTTGGCCAGCCGGATGCCCGTCTGTCTGTGGGATACGTTCTTTAACTTGGGTGCCTCTGGGAACCCACCAGACCCCGAAGGAGGCGGAGTGGTCTGGGAGGTTGAAGGCTTCTCTGAGGTAGGTCGGAGGAGCAGCGACCGCAGAAGGAGGGGTTCAGACCAACTGGCAAGGAGGAGAGAGGGTTCCGTTCTTTGGCAACGGCCCCTGCAGCATTCGGTCGAAGCGGCGCTTTTGTGGCAACCTGGATGATTTGCTTCCTTCCTCAGCACCCCTTGCCCACTTGCCCTGTGTTCACTCGCTCAGTCTAGAACCCTGAATGACGTCTTGGCATTCCAGGGAAGCCAGCATGTCCGTTTCTTAAATAAAGTCTTAAAAGTGCGAGGTTCTGGCGAATCCCTTTATTCCTGGTTGCCCATGGGATGTGCTAGAACACTTTCTTGGGTCTGCTTTCTGTAGGTCTAAAATGCCCTGACGGTTTAAGGAGTTTGAAAAAATACAAAAGACGGTAACTAACAGACCGTCAGGAGCACGAGAAGCAATTCTTCCGAACTGCTTCCTTTGCCCCCTTGCAGCTCCCTAAAACAGGTGCCAGTGCGTGGCCTGTGGGACACACCCTCCTCTCTCCAGCACCGGGCCCCCCGAAGCCCTGTTCCTGATCTGCTTCATTTTCTTTGCTTTCTGGACGATCCTGCACCTTTGCCCCTGAAAGCTTCTGTTCTCTTCATTTGGAGATACAACGAGCCTGGGACTGGGGCTTGAGACTCGGCCCTGTGCACCCCGGCCAGCACATCCGGGGCAGAGGTTTGCAAATCCATCTCTAAAGCTCACGCCAGAGAAGGCCCTACACCCAGGGCAAACTAGAGGAGCCACGAATAAGCTGGATCGAGGCCCACAGGGATTAGCACAGATCCTGGAAGACAAAAAGAATCCCGAGGTGATCAAGGGCATCTTGTTTAATCCCTATTTCTGAGGTTCGAATCTAAGCTGCCCCAGCCCCACAGTCACAATTAGGCTCTGACTGATGTTGAAGAGAGACGGAGTAGAAAAATCCAGGCCATCTTCTCGGCCACGCGTGAAAGGACAGATTCTCTGTATTCTGTATTGTATTGATGCACTGTATTCTCTATGAGATTTCGTTCTTGAACCTCAGAAATAGTTTTTGTAAGCTGTCCGGTGATTTATATAACTTAACTGAAAGGTCCAGCTTATTGTTTTCATCAGCGCTGTGTAGGAACACACTTAGAAGCCTGGAGAAAATATTATTCATTATTTGATCTTGGGTTTGGCCTCTGAGAATGAGCCAGAATAATGCTGTTAGGAAAGCAAGCAAGTAGTGTCACTGAAATGTGCTGCGAGAGGCAACTTTAGGGTCTGGGAAAAATTTAAAAAAATTTTTTTTCAAACACCCCTAGAAACCAAACTGTTCGGGGATTTTCCAGCAAAGCTGTTGACTCGAGAGAGGCCTGGAACATGCTTCTCAAAGGTCTCTACTCTGGAGGCAGGAGACCACTCTTCCTGGCAAAGGAGAGGCTGCACTCACGGCTGCCACTCTGATGCCACTGACCTTGGGCAGGTGCCAGGCTGTCCCTGGTCCAGGGTGCAGGTGGGGGGAAGGGTGCCACGGCTCCCATCCCCTGGGCAGAAGACGACTCACTTGTCTGTCTTGGCTACTCTGAGGGGCTCTCGTGCTCCCCTTGGAGCCACCGTCTGCTGGGAGGGCAAGTCGGAGCAGAGCCCAGAGCCAGGTAAGAGAGCAGGACCCTGTGAGGGGATGCCCGTCCTCTGTGGTAGGAGTCAAGCTCTATGTATATGATCAGGTCTTCGATTTTCAAACTTGGAAGGTCCCAGGCCAAACTGCATCTTCACCCATGAGACTGGCCTTTAAGAAGGACAGAGTGATGCACCGTGAATTGCCCCCAGATCTGTCCCCAGTGGCTCTGGGTTCCAGTTTGCTTTGGTCTGAGTGTGTGACCCGAAAATTCACATGTTGAAACCCTAAAGCTCAGTGTGATGGTATTTGGAGGTGGGGCCTTTGGGATGCATTTAAGTCATGAATGGAATTAACGCTCTTATAAGAAACTCCAAACAGATCCCTCCACCTCTTCTTCCACCATGGGAGGACTCGGCGAGAAGCCTCTGACCCGGGAGATGGTCCACTCCTGACCATGCTGTTCCCCTGATCCTGGCCTTGCAGCCTCCAGACTGTGAGAATTAGATGTCTGTGGCTGAGAAGTTACCCAGGCTGCAGTATTTTGTTGCAGCAGCATCAAGAGACTAAGACACAGCCCTAGATTAGCCCCTAGTGAGATGAGTGGCTCTGGGCTGTGGTGTGACCTCTTTATGGAACGGGGATGCTGATCACCTCCCCTAGCTGATAAGACTGCATCCTGGACGTGAGGTGGGCCTGGAAGCTGCGCGCCCAAGAAAGGAATCCCGTGTCCTTCGGGTGAGAGCAGAAGAGATGGGCGCTATGGCCGGGCTGGAAAGGAAAAGCCCAGACCCGCATGCCCACAGTCACCCCACACCCCTCACCATGGGTCCTCCCTGCCTCCCTTCCCATTGTCTGCAGTGGGTCCTACACTCAAGAGGCTGATGGACAGGTCTCCCCCTTCTTCAAAGCTTTCGAAGGTACCACCAGCCCTCCTGGCTCCCTTGCTCTCTCTAGCTTCAGTTCTCCCATTCTGAGCCTCTTTTTCTCCACGGCAGTCACACTGGGTCCTTATTCCCTCCCCTAGAACCACCCCTTCCCATCCCATATCCTTCAGGAGCAGCCCTTGCCCCCAAACCCTGCAGGTTGGGTGACACGCCCCACCATAGGTGCCTCCTACCACAGCACTTACATAAGGCCTTTGTTCACTCATCCGTCCCCCTACCAGGTGGCAAAACACCAAGGAGAAATGACTACTGTGTATTTACCAGGCCCATCCCAGTGCCTGGTGCATAGCTCTGGTGCTCAAAAGCCATTTGTTGACCGAACAAACAAATGAAAGAATGAAGGAGTCAATCAATGGACGATACCTCCCCAGAGCCAGGTTTTGATTTTCTCCAGCTGGGGCAATCCTAGGGGACCTTTCCTGACTTTCTCACCCAGGCCGCCCTCCAGGCCTATGGAGAGGCGGTGAGTAGAATGAACAGAGCACTGGCTTGTGGGTTCAAAGGCCTTCATTTACCACTCCCCGGTGGTGCAACTCCGGCCAAGTTGCTCAAGCTGTCTGAGCTTCAACTTCCTTATCTGTGAAATGGGCATAATCATATCTGCTCTCGAGAATGACACGAATAACACATATATAAGACACTCTGTATAGAACGCGAGGTTCCCTAAGCATTAGTTCCATTTTATCCCCCAAAACGGCAGAGCTAAGCATTTAGTTATTTCCCATGTGTCACTCTTATCTCTCCCACTAAGTCCGGGGAGTCCTTTGAGCGCCCAGGCCCCGGGTGATTCCTCTTTGCTCACCAACAGGGCCTGGGGCAGAGCTGGTTGCCGAATCATGCTTCCCACACACTTCGCAGATGATTACTTACACCTGACACCTGTGTCGCTCCTCACACTCAGGCACAGCCCCGAGGGGTTGGCAGGGTGGCGTTATCGTCCCCTTTATCATGCGGCTTATCTGGGTTCATGGAGCTGCTCATACCAAAGCACTTCGGGATTTGACGTGGAGGCAGGGGGGGCATCCTCAGTTTGCCCAGTTGTGGGCCTGTCCCCAGCTTCCCAGCCAGTGCCCTGGACAGCCAGCGGGGGCCTGGCTTCCTGGCCTCTCTGAAGCAAGACGCCCTGCTGGGGTGTCTCTGGGTGAGAGTGGCCAGAGAGGAGCCCCCCTGCGGGGACTGGGTTCCTGCTCCCCCTTGAGCTCCTCGCACTGCCTTCACACTGTAGCTACAGGGAGCTCTCACGGTCCCCGGCGGGGACGGTACTTCCTTAAGACATTGCCCGATGATCAGTCTGCTGTGGCCAGGGCAGCTGGCAACTGAATAAAGGGGGCCGAGGCGCCCTGACTTCCGTGGGGATCCCCGAGAAGACCCCTGGAGTACCCGTGTTGGGACTTCTAGACTTCTCCTGGGTTCTGGGCTTCCCAGCTTGGAAACGGACGGAGTGGGAGTTTCACACCGGATACTGAGCAAGCTCACGAACCAGCCAGAAACACTGACCACGAGGGAGGGCTTGCTGCTTGTGGGACAAGAGCTCTCTGGGGCTGGGGCCTGTATGAGTAATCCGGGCTCCCGTGCACCTGGACGTTCTATATATAGATTCTCGCTGTGCCTTCAAGAGGAAGTGAAGCTAATCTATTCTCTGCCCCACCTTCCAGGCACGACTGAGGCCATTTCGCTCTCCAAAGTCATTTCACACTCCATTAACCTGGAGTCTGCCTCCGTAGAAAGAACAGATGGTTTGGGCCTCGTCGACCTGAGGAAACTCGCAGCAGCCTAGAGCACTGGGGTGAAAGCCAAACCCACCTCCGGGGAGTATTTACCGTGCCTGGGAAGTGGCTGTGACCCAGCTGCCCCACATCAGAGTCCAGAGTAAGGGCCTGAGGCAGGGCTGCTCCCCTCCCCCACACGCCCCAGGTGCTTAGTAAGGGGACCAACTGGTGAGTGCTGTGGACTGTGGCCCACGGTGGCCCTGGGGGCTGCTGGCAGAGTGTGAGCTGAGGAGGGGGTGGGATGGAGAGGGCTGGGCTTCCCGCCTGGGGCAGCTGACTGATGGGTACTCACGGGATCTCTCCGCGTATTTCCTGCCCTCGTTACAAAATGAGAGCGATCAGCCCTTTGGCTCCTTCCTGCGCTAGCATTTGGCGGCTCTGTGCATCCTTCTAGCTAGCACTGTTGGAACGTGCTCTATCAGAGGGGGTCCTCCTCAGGCGCTGGTGCTGGCGGGTGTGCCTGCCCTGGGGGGGGTGGCAGAGAAGCCAGGACTTCCCACTGGCTTGGGACTCAACTTCTCTCCAGGGTGCCCCCGAGCGCCGGGCCCTCGGTGCAGACCGGGAACCCGTCGCCAAGGACTCAACCGCCTTGAGTGAGCCGCTCTGTCACCTCTCCCTGGCTCTTGCCTGCTCACTGGCGACGTCTGGCTCAGGCCTGTGCCCAGGGACATGACCAACAACAGCCTTTGGGCAGTGCTCCGGTTTTTTGGTTTTGTTTTGTTTTTTATCTTTGGCCCCGGCGGCTTGAGGACAAGGGTGGGTCCTGAAGCTTATAAAATAATACATCCCTCAGAAAGGGGATCTTCAGCCCAGGGCGTGTCTCGTTCATGAACGATTCCCTCTGAACCTCTGTGCCACCAGACCCAGTGTGTGTATCAGAATAATGAAGACTTCTCAGAGCGAGAGGGGAGATCTTGGAAAAAGCGCAAAATCAAGTGAACTTTGGAGAATAGCAACTCCAGGAGTTGAGAGGATGTGTTGAATGAGCCTAAAACTTCATGAAATACAAAGTGAATTCAAGCTCATTCGATCCCAGGAGCAACTGATGGTGTAGCAGCCATTCAAAGCAGGGGTTCTGAGGTCAGGCAGCTCTGGGTTCAAACCCCCTGCTCGACTGGTTGATCTTGGCCAAGTTACTTTATCTCAGTTTTCCCGTCTGCAAAGTGGGGATGGTGCCTACCGTAAAAGAGCGCTGTATTAAATGATGTGATGAATATAAATGTGCAGAGGACATTTAGTGCAGAGTCCCTGACTATCTTGGTAGGTACTGATTATATATACTCTGCCACATAGGTATTTATTAGATCCATTTTACAATGACAAAACCAGGGGCTAGGTTAATCGGTCTCCCTAAAGTCACACAGCTAAGGTATAGTAGAACCTGACTGGAAGTCTGGTTTAGTTACAGATTTTATGCTTTTCCCACTCCACCTGTGTCTGGTTAGTGACCCAGTTGCATTAGAACCCCCACAGGCACTTGCAAAGTTCCTGACATCACCACAGATTAATGGAATCTAAATTTCCATGGAGGGTTGGGAGGGAGCTGTATTTTTTTTTTTTTTTAGAGATTTTATTTATTTGTCAGAGAGAGAGAGCACAAGCAGGGGGAGCGGCAGGGCAGAGGGAGAAGCAGGCTCCCCACTGAGCAAGGAGCCTGATGCGGGGGTCCCAGGACCCCGGGATCATGACCTGAGCTGAAGGCAGATGCTTAACCAACTGAGGCACCCAAGTGCCCCTGGATCTGTATTTTTAACCAATGCCCTGGGTACCTCTTCCAATAGTTACTGCCCACTAACATATTGTACAGTGATTATAACCTGAAAGGTGCCCCTCAGAGGAATTGGGTTTTCCTTATTATTGGAAAAGTGTGAATGGGAAATAAGGAGCAGCTTAATGTCAATGACACTGAAAGAAATGGATTTGGTTGTGGAAGAAGGTAAGGATTTGTGTATTTCCCTTTGGTTAATTTCATTGTCTGCTGTGCCTGGCACACAGCATCCAATCAGCCTGCACCTTAGCTCCTCAAAGCATTTTGGAACTACACTTATTATACCTCTAGTATAGCTCTTGTCACACCGTGTCATTGTGTTTTGTGTCTGTCTCCTCCGCAAAAGGAAGAACCCCATAAAGGCAGGAACACTGTCCCATTCACCCTGGCTCCCATCCGCACCCAGCTCCTAAACTCAGGCACTCCGTGAAGTCTGGCATGAACAGAGCATTGGATCGAATGACCCTCCGCCTGTCTTTTACAGCCCCCGGGCTGTCTTCTGCTTCTATTCTGGGTGGGTACCCCATCAGGCCTCTGCTTCTGTCTTCCACCTCCCTCTCCTTTCAACTGCAAGACAGTCAAGGGAAGGAAAGAAGCTCCTGATTTTTGGAGTCGGCTTCATCTCACTGGCCAATGGTCCCCACCTCGTCAGCCCTCACTGTGAGTGGGGGATTTCTGGGGATCCAGGCCTCAATTTTCTTATTTTAGTCAGGAGAGTCTATGCCTTTTTTAAAACCTGTAGATAATAAGGTGAGGAATGTGCACCAATTACATTGGCAAGACATGAGGAGCTTGGAACTTTTCTTTCTTTTACCTTTCATTTTTAAATTTTTTTTCTTGGGGTGCCTAGGTGGCTCAGTTGTTAAGCGCCTGCCTAAGGCTCAGGTCATGATCCCAGGGTCCTGGGATTGAGCCTCATGTCAGGCTCTCTGCTCAGCGCGAAGCCTGCTTGTCCCCCCACTCACCCTGCTTGTGTTCCCTCTCTCGCTCTCTCTCTCTGTCAAATAATAAATAAATTAAAATCTTTAAAAAAATAAATAAAATAAACCTTTTTTTCTTCCTAATGGTATATAATGCATTCCTGTTTTGGAAACCTCAGAAGCTACAGAAAAGTCCAAAGAATAATACTGGCATTCAGAAATAAAGGTCACTGATGTTTTGTCCTATTGCCTTTGCCGGTGACCTTGTTTATAAATACTTTAGTAATGACTGAAGGATTACTAAAGTGTGTGGCCAGATTACTAGAACAGTCTTCCTCCTGCAGGTTGTTCATGCCGGGCAGGCTGAAAGCTCCCAGCTGCACTGAGAAGACTCAGAGTCGGGCCAAGGAACAGCTGGACTAAACTCTGGGGATTCGAACCCCAGCTCAGCCAACAGCTCCCCGGATGGCTCTGAGCATGTCCTTATCATAGAATGGCTACAGCTGTCCAGGCCCTGCTACACGCTGGTTGTGAGGCATTGCTCACCGTTCACACGTGTCCTGTTCTGTAATTAGCAGGGTTTTATTTGTTTATTTATTTGACAGAGATGTTATTTATTTATTTATTTGACAGACAGAGAGAGAGGGAGAGCAAGCAAACACGAGCAGGGGTATCCGCAGAAGGAGAGGGAGAAGCAGATTCCCTGCTGAGCAAGGAGCCCGATGAGGACCAATTCTAGGACCCTGGAATCATGACCTGAGCGGAAAGCAGACGCCCGATGGACCGAGCCACCCACGCACCCAGGAGGGTTTAACAGGGTTTTTGACAATTCATGGCCCCGCTGACTAGAACACCAAGTGTCAGAACCTATACCTAGTACAATGGTAAGCGATCTGGATCCAGAGCTCAGAGATGTGGGTCTGTGTCCCGGTTTAGCCATATCCTTGCATATGACCTTGGACAAGTTACTTAACCTCTCTGATCTCAGGCTTAGCATCTTTCTGAGCCTCAGTCTTCTCCTCTGTAAAATGAGAATAGCAAGCACCTCCAAGGCTTCTCCCAGAATACTGTATGTAAAAGTGCTTTGGGGACAATACCATGCTCCTGAGATGGAAGGCATGACCGCGACTGTCATCAGACGATGCTCGGTGCATTTGAATTGCCGTTCGGAGTATCATTCAGCGGAAATAGGTAACACTGGCCTTGTTGGCAGTGCCTGGGACACACCAGTGATGTGCTTGCCAAGTGGGCAGCACAGGCAAGAGAGGCTTAATCAGGAGAGGTTGAAATCAAGCTGTGGCCACAGAAGGGCCAGCCAAGTTCGAGTCCATGACCTCCTGCCACACCAGGCCCTGGAATTACTAAAACTTGTCAGGTTCCTCTTCCCTTTTTCTAACAACCATAAACACCTTTTTGGGGGCTTTCTGTGGGTATCAAACACCTGCATGAAACTAAAAGAAACAGATCTGCTCACGCCCAAGGATTCTTGCCCCAAAGACAACCCCTTAGGAAGCTGGACCGTTCCGTTTTCTTTTTAGTTTTGGCACTACGCAGGCCAAGTGGACAATTTTTCCCTTTTCTTTATCTTTTGGACTGGCATAGCGTTATTTTAGCAGCATTAAAGAGAAGAGACAAGGGAGCGTCCCTTTCCCTCTTGTGCTGCAAGCTCTGGGACCAAGCACAGAGGCTTGTGAAATGTTCTGAATTCCAGACTCAGCTAGAGAGCTGAGCCCCACAGCATCTGGGGCATGCCCTTTCTAGCTCACTCTTTCCTGAAGGATTTCCCCCACCCCTTGGCCACCTAGTGAGGTGGTCCCAAAGGCAAGGATCTGGAGTCTGGGACTTTCTGCCGACATAAGCAGTCTGGGACATGCAGAGATGCACCACAGCCACTGGGCTGGGCTCTGGGTCCAGCCCCTCAGATTCTTGGGGAAGCCAAAGATCAGGCCTTCCTAGCTTGGAGGAATAATGCCAACAGGGTTTGAGGATCTCCACCTTCCTCATATCCTCCAACACATGAGACTGGGAGGAAAAGTCTGCCCTACTAACAGGTCCCCGGAGCATGTCAGGAGTGATTTGTCATTTTCCCTGGGGTGAGAGCAGAGAGGGAGAGTGAATCCCTGAGGGGGCTCTTCGGATCCTTCCTTGCCTTGGAAATAAGATTCAGGCAATCACTCTCTGCTTTTGAGCTGGTCTTGTAGAAGACAGGGGGTAGACTAGCCCATCTGCCCAGACCCAGCATGGCCTGTCCCTGAAAGGGCCAACAAGGACAACAAACGCCTCCTGGGACAGCCCTGTGGTCATCACAGAGTTGTCTGGGGCTGCCCGCTGCTGGGCACGACCCACTCCAGGGCCAAAACTTCCAACAAATTGAGGCTTTGGCTTCCTGGAGGAAAGCAGCCACCTGATCGTCTGAATTACAGATTTTTAATCTGCTCCCGTTAGCCACATGAAGAGAAAAGACAGATTTGCCTGTGAGCCTGACACGCTGGTGGAGCGAGCCTGCCCAGCTATATAGAAAACTTAACTCTGGGCTTAAAATAAAACAAAGGTTATTTGAAACTACTTTCACTGGGTTAGAAAAATAGGTTAATTTTTTAAAAAAAAGATTTCATTTACTTGAGAGAGCGTGTGAGAAAGCACGAGTGGTAGGGGCAGAAGGAGAGGGAGAAGCAGACCCTGGGATCATGACCTGAGCCAAAGGCAGACAATTAACCGACTGAACCACCCAGGCCCCCAAAAAGCAAGTTAATTTTTAATGCCATCTGCAGTGAGTTGACAGACGACAAATTAGGAAAACAAATGACTTGAAGTTAAATGTTTTGACTGCAATTCTCAAAATGTGAGAATGCGTTTGCTGTGCAGATGTCAAACTCCGTGTTTTCCATCCAGTCCAAGGATTTTACGAGTTGCCTTTGTTACTATTTAAGCCCTGAAGCGGAAGTGGGCAGAAGTGCACATTCAAGTTGGCCTGCCTGCCAGTCTGCATTCGAGCTGCTTTTGACCTCAGATGTACAATCTCGGATGGAATCTCATTCTTGGAGAACTCAGTGTGGGATGCTGGCACTTCCTTCCCAGAGGCCCATTCACGGACTGAGCCCTGAGCCAAAAGGGAAGCTAAGGCAGCGGCTCATCTCAGGGTGCTGGCCTGGGGACCCCTGGGGCTTCCCTCTCTGGTCCCTTGTTGGTTCCCTGGCCCCAGTCCTGTCTGCCTTTCAGTCCTCGCTTCTCAAAGTGTAGTCCATGGACTAGCAGTATAGCATTACCTTGGAGCTGGTTGGAAATTTGGAATCTTGGATCAGAATCTTCATTTTAACGGGAGATCCAGGTGATCTGTAGGCACGTTAGTTCAGGAGTCACTGCTCTAAGAAGCGCTCCTGAGTGATTTCTGGAGCGCAGATCTACCCCTGTCATTGTTCATTCAGCATGCCTGACTGGGCCCTATGCGGGAGGCCCAGCTCTCCTGTTGCTCTCCCCATAGCTCTCTACCCTCAATGGTGAAGGCTGAGTTCAAGCTTTGACTCTAGCGCTTACTAGTCATACAGTCCTAGGAAGGGCATCTGACTTCTATGAGCCTCACTTGACTCATCTGTAAAATGGAGACAATTACAGCAATCACACAGGTCTGATATAAGACAAAGAAATAATGGTGTGAGGACTGGGACTCTCATTCAGTCTTACTTCTCCCTTGGCCCCCACTCCCTTGCATTCTGGTGACTGCTGGCATCTTTGTGAATGTACATTTTTAGGAATCACCCAGCAAAATCCATTGCCTTTGGAAGATACTACATAGTATGTTGGCTAAGATGAGTATGGGCAACACAACCAGATGGGCCAGCGTTCAAATTTTGACTCTCTCACTTATTGCTACATTCCTGTCTGAGCTTTGGTTTTCTCCTCTGTAAAATGGGGTTGACAGGAAAGTGATGTGACAATCAAAAGAGGTAAGTAATGCATGTGAAGTGTGTGGCACACAACAATTAGTGACAAATCTTGGTGTTATTATTATTATTATTGCTATTATTACCCATCACCAGTAGCACAGGGAAAGGGTGGGAAGCGTGGTAAATACCAAGCAAATAAGCCGGCACAGCCTCTCTGGAGAACAGTCTGGAGTTTTCTCAAAAAGTTAAAAACAGAGGGGATCCTGGGTGGCTCAGTTGGTTAAAGCCTCTGACTTTCAGTTTCAGCTCAGGTCATGATCTCAGGGTCGGGAGACTGAGCCCCACATTGGGCTTCACACTCAGCGTGGAATCTGCTTGTCCCTGTCCCCCTACTCCTCTCTCTTAAATAAATCTTAAATAAATAAAATCTTTACAAAAAAGTTAAAAATAGAACTACCCTACTATCGAGCGATTGTACTACTAGGTATTTGCCCGAGAATACAAAAATACTAACTGGAAGGGGTACATGCACCCTGATGTTTATAGCAGCATTGCCTACAATAGCCACATTAGGGAAGCAGCCCAAGTGTCCCCTGACTGATGAACGGAGAAAGAAGATGTGGTATCTATGCAATGGAATATTCCTCAGCCATAAGAAGAATGAAATCTTGCCATTTGTAATGCCATGAATGGAACTAGAGAGTATACTACTAAGTGAAGTAAGTCAGTCAGAGAAAAACAAGTACCATATGATTTCGCTCATACATGGAATTTAAGAAACAAAACAAACCAGCTAAGGGGAAAAAGTAGAGAGGTAGACAAACCAAGAAACAGACCCTCAGCTACAGAGAACACACTGATGGTCGCCAGAGGGGAGAGGGGTCGGGGGCATGGAGGAAATAGGTGGGAAGGGAGAACAGGTGGGAGGGGATTTGGGGGTGGAGAAGTAGGGATGGGGATTAAGGAGGGCACCAGCTGATGCCTGGAAGGGTTGAATCTATATCATACACCCAAAACTAATATTGCGCAGTTTGTTACCTAACTGGAATGTAAGTAAAAACTTAGGGGAAAACGACTGTGCCGTATATGAAAAAAAAGAAAATATCATGCAAATATAAAGCATTATTAATGCTGATATTCCCTTTGGCAGCCAAGGTATCCCAGACAATTAGTGCTCCTCTCTCTGCCTACAGAGCATTGCTCTCTCCGTTCCCCATGGTTGTCCTTGACCTGGCCCATCTGCTTTCTCTCAGCATATGGTCTGGCTGGGGCACTCATGCAGCTTGGCTTGCAATGGCTGGGTGAGGAAAGGGGGCGCAGCCTTACATCTCTATAGCAAAGCTTTTCAACCGAGGCTGCCTTTGGAAGCACCGGGGCAGGGGGGTAGAGGGGTGGGGGAGTGATCTTTCAAATCTACTGATGCCTGGGGCCCACCCACTGACATTCATTTGATTGATCTGAAATGTGTCTAGGTTCTGGGACACTTTAAGGCTTCCCAGGTGACTCTAATATGGAGCTGGGGTGAGAGACCCATCCCTCGTGTAGAGGATGAGGAGGACAGGTTTCAGAGAACTCCCTCCTGGTTTACACACAAGGAATACCTTCTCCACTCTCTACCCCAAAGGGGCGCCCACAAGGAATGCTAATTTATTTCGAAAGCAAACACCTCCACTCCCAGAAGCAATAAAACCTCAAATGGACCCAGAGCCAAGTAACTGAATCCTTGATGGATGGGGATATTTTTGTTCACTTTGTGAAAACCAACTAAGGCAGTTTGGCCTCAGGAGTTTAAAGAGCAGCTTTAAAGAGCCGGGCCCATGGCGTGTCCCTCTCGACTCACCTCTTGAACCTCCCAGGAGCAGCAGGGGCAGTGGGCTGTCCAGGGACACGGTGTGAAGCCAGAGGTGCCCATTTGCTATGCAAGCCAACTGACACTCCGGTTACTAAAGACAGACACGGTGGAATGGTGTTTGGGGAAGCAGTTTCAACATTAAAGACTGAACATTAAAACCAAAAAAGATTTCCAGTGGATCAGACACCCGAGTTCCTAAGCCTCCCCTCCCTCGTGCCCCAGTGATTTAGTTCAGCTCATGAGGAATTCCAGGCCCCAAAGGGGATTTATTTTTTGGGCTTTTGCAGAACAAACCAGGGAGGCCTCTGCCTATCCTGTTGACAGGGCAGTGACGAGTGCTCTGGAAGGCAGCTGGAAGCTGGTTGGTGGCGCACCTGTGGCTCGTGTGGCCTCACTGGGCAGCTGTGACCTGGGCCGCGGGTGATGGGGAGCGGCAGGAGTTGAGATCATGGTGAGCATGAGCACCGTGCCCAGCCTTGCTGAGGAGCCACCACGCCTGGGGCCAGTGATTCCCCCTTGGGCTATGGGCGCAAAGCTCTGAACACCCATTCCCTTTCCCACGTGCTGAGAGATGCCCCTGAGGGGAGCCTGCTGTGCCCCTGGGTGGAGAAAAGCTCAAGCTACTACCCCCCACTCCCCAAGCGTACCTGTTGCTCATGCTCATTCCCTCGGATGCCCCCCCCCACAGGGTCCTGACTTCTGGGCAGACTCCCACTCAGCCTCCGAGACCCAGCCCAAAGCTTTGGGGCCCAATCAACTATGCCACCCTCTGGGCGGCCCCTTAAATGCAGTTCCTCCGTAAGGACCTGTGACTAGGGGCTGATTGGCATGTGGATCTCATGTCACGGCACAGTAATGAGGCCTACCCTGGATTTAATAGGAAAATGGCAGATGTGCAGTTGGGAAGGTTAGAGATGGGGGCAGAGACGAGAGATAGACACAAAGAGGAGAGAGAGAGAGGGAGAGAGACAGAGAGATAGAGTGAGGCATCTTTTCCAGGGTTTCCTAGAGGGGCAACCACTTACCAGTTCCTTCCTGAGCCAGGCTATAGCTTCATCGATACCTTCAAAGCCTTCCAGCTTGCCGGTGGGTTGGCTGGCACCCCCATTAGGTGGGGGATGCCGCCTGGGCTGTCTCCTCGGGGATGAGGGCTCCTCCTCCCCACACTCCCCCTGCTCAGCAGCTGGCCTCGGGAAGGGCCATGGCTGCTCTTCCAGCCTGGCCTGCCATTCCAAGTAGGAGGGCCTTCGTGTCTCCAGCCTCAGTTTCTCGGTGAGGGCCTTCAGGCTCCGGAGGTGGTCGTCGGGAGGCAGGGCTGCTCCTGCCGGCTCTTCTTCCCCACCCACCACTTCTTCTACTTGGATCTGAGGCACAGACATACTAGAGTGCACTGGGGCGGCCAGTCATGGGAGGCAGCGGGGCGCGGTGTGGGAATCTTGGTGGGTGGCAAGGTCGGGTCCCACTCAGGAACGGTCTCATGCAGCTGGGGTCAGGAGGGCATTGCTGAGATGTGAGCAGCTCCCGGAGCTGACAGGGACTGTGGATGTGCCACGCGGAGTGCCCTCCAGAGCAGCCACGGAGGTTCAGGATTTAAGATTCTTCCCGGAGTCCCGCGGGTGCCATGTTTCACAAAAGGCAGGAATAGACAGGCATCCGCAGGAATCTTTGGGAGCAGATTTGCCAAGAAGATCTATCAGTCCTGGAGGCGCAGGCAGACCCAAGACTGGTAGGGAAGCAGGACTGAGCTCCTGGCTCACGGGCAAGGGCAGGCGGTGAGAAGCTGCCGGCTGGCTGGAGGCCCTGCAGGAAGGATGCAAATGATGTCAGAACTAAGCCCTCCCCTGGCAGGAGGCCTGCCACATCCCCGAGCTCCTCGGGAGGGGAAACTGAGGCTCCGAGCGGTTAGGGGACGGGGCTGCTGATGGCTCGCTCAGGACGAGAAGTGAGGCAATTTCAAGCCTTAAGGCAGAGAAGTTAATAATAAATCAACGGTCTGTACAGTGTTCCACCACTTACGACATGATTCCACCTCCATTATCTCATTCAGTCTTCAAGGCGAGTCTGTAGTTACTTCTTTCTGTCCCCATTTTACACGCCAGGAACCTGAGGCTCTGAGAGGTTGAGTGACTCACCCGAGAGCTCCTGGTGATTCATGGGGACAAGACTGGGTTGTCTGATTCTGAAGGATCAGGTCTCTGCCCTGAGTGCCAGTGCCCCGTAGGCCCCCAGGCAGACACGGCTGTGCCGTGGGGTCCCGGGACCGCTGACCCCGCCCTGCCCCTCCGCCACTACCCCTGTCCTCAGGCGCTGCCTCCTCCAGGTCTTACTGCACATCCTCCGCTTCTTCCTCCAAGAACAACACCTTACCTCACCGCTTCCGAGGAGGAAGCAAATAAACCTGCAACCGCTGAGGGAAGGGCGGACCTCCCTCAAGGAGGATTGTTAAAGCGAGCGAGGACGGTGACCCATTCTCGAAAGATGGTTCTCACATTTACCTAAAATGCCCGCATGTGGCGCCTCATGGACGAGGACTGTGGCTCTCTGACTCGGCCTTCCCATCTCTGCGGAGGTGGTCTGAGCGCAGGGTAGAGAAGGAACTCCGAGTCTGAGCGAGAGACCCCAGCCTCCCAGCGGCATCCCTGCGCCCGCGGGGTCCAGGCAAGTGGAGATGGGTACAGCAGAGGAGGGGACGTTTGACTTGGACCAAGGAGAGAAGTCCTTGGTTCTCAGGCTGATCTTTAAAAATGTGTGCTGAGGGCATGCAGAAAAAGAATGAATTTGTATGGAACGATGTCCAAGATAAAGTTTACATAAAAAAAAAGGCATTCATAGTCTGGAGAGTGCACTGTTGGTGTGGAAAAGGAGGAGAAGGGACAGATTTTCATTAACTTCCATGAGCCTAAAACTCTCTCTGCAAGGAGAAAAACTAAAACTAAGAGTCCTGATTCCTTGTTTGGGTGATGAGAACTGGGCATGCGGTGTTGGGGGACGGCATAAGAAGAGACAGAGAGTTGAGAGGGAGCAAAATAAAAACATAGCTCCAGCCTCCTACAGAAGCTCTGGGGCTTTTGTCCCACGTAGCGATGGAGATATTCAAGAAGAACAGCCGGGGTGGTTCCGTTGGTTACGTGTCTGCCTTCGGCTCAGGTCATGATCCCAGGATCCTGGGATCGAGCCCCACACTGGGCTCCCTGCTCAGTGGGGAGTCTACTTCTCTCTCTTTTCCTCTGCCCCTGCTCATGCTCTCTCCCTCTTCTTTCTCTGTCTTTCGAATAAATAAATAAAATTTGGGAGCCCCTGGGTGGCTCCGTTAGGTGTCTGCCTCTGGCTCAGGGAGTCCTGGGATCAAGCCGCACATCAGGCTCTCGGCTCAGCAAGAAGCCTGCTTCTCCCTCTGCACCTCACTGTGCTCATGCTCGCTCGTTCTCTCTCTCTCAAATAAACAAATAAAATCTTTAAAGGAGAAGAAGAACAACAACAACAACAATAACAACAGAGCTTGCTGTCTTTTGGGGCTGTTTCTACAATCCCTGCCTGCAACGCAATCTGACCGGTCTGCCTGTCCTCCCCATGCTGAGCCTGGCCCGTCTGGGGGCATCCCTGAGGAATGAGGGGGAATACTCTACGAATGGCAGAGAAACCTAGTTCTCACTTCCAGCCACCCAGATGGGAACCCCCAGAGGAACCTCCACAGAAATGGATTCCCAGTCTCCACTCCCAGGGGTTCGGATTCAATTAATCTGGGGTGGGACTCGGGCATCAGGGTGTCTTTAAAATCTCCTCAAGTGCTATGAGGGAGCAGCCAGGGCTGAGAACCCCTGGTCTTGAGCTAGAATCACTAGACTAGGAGTCAGATGGCCGAGCTGTAGGTGCTGTCAAGCTTGCTGGGCCTCAGTTTCCTGACCTATAAACTGGGGGTGATAATACCAATCTCGTAGGCTTGGGGGATTGGCAGAACTAAGGTTTGTACACACTTTCTGCAGGTGTAGCATGCTTTGCAAATGTGGGGTATTCTCATGAGGGGCTTTCTGCACTGTCTCAAGGTCACACAGGCTTCTTTAGAATCTCTCTAAATCTAAAGACCCATTAGCAGCCCCTCCCAGGCGCCAGCGGCCTCTTTGCTGAGGTGCCAGAATGTGTTTTGAGTGTGCCTCGGGCGGCTCTACCTTACAGGACTTCTAAGGACTTCTTTCCACTGGACAGGGGAGCTCTGATGGTTTCCAGAGAAGCTTTTGGGAGAGGATCTAATTGCAGACAAACCGTAAGCAGTGCTCTCTCTCCACACCGCAGTTTGCGTGAGTCAGGGACACAGCCTGGAAGTCGCCCTTGTTCTCTCCCTGAGCAGCACACTTCACTGCAGAAGGCAGGGGCAGCTGTGGCTGGAGGGAGAACCTGTTAGGGAAGGGTCTTCCCTTTGGAGTGGGAAAGAGCTATGACTCCATGACTTTGTGAGGCTGCCTCCAAGGGTAGGGGCAGTTTATTTTAATTGGTGGTTTCTAAAGCAATCCAGAGAATGCCTGTGAAGACGGTGTCAGAAGGACTTGGACACATTAACTGGAGCGCCAATGCACAGTGAGTCAGCTAATGATGAGCCTTTGATCCACTGAGCTTAGCGAGTGTGTGAAAGAACCCGTGCACACATCCTCTTGCACAAGCCTCCCAGTGGCCCCTGAGGAGCCGGTGGGATCACCCCATTTCACAAAGGAGAAAATCGAGGTTGGGAGGGGTGAACTGAGTCACCCCTGACCACAGACAGGTGCTGGCAGCAGGACTTAGGCACAGTCTTCAGACTCTGGCCGGCCTCTGTCTACTCCAGAGGGCGTGGGCCTTGGGGTGAGACGCCCCCAAGGGCGCCCAGTTCTGTGATCTTGGACATGTTCCTTCTCGACCACTCATGCTTCTGTCCTTTTCTAAGAAGTTATGATAACTGGAATCGTCTACATAATTTGCCAGGCTCGGTGCAAAGTAAAAATGCAGAGCTCCTTGTGGAAAAGCATTAGGAATTCCAAGATGCCAACCACAGCGCGTTTACTTAAGCATGGGGCCCAGTGGAGCTGCCTGGGGCCCTTGCTCATGAAGCCGGCCCTGGTGGTAATAACATCAGCTTCATGGGCCATTTCAAAGATTGAAGTAACAAATATCCAGCCCTTCCCACGGTGCCTGCTCTATGGTAAGCCCTAGACAAGGTGATGCTTTAAAACTATTATTCTTAAGATGATGAAACCTATCTGTGCTATGTCAGTCATGTGACCAGATAACCCACTCTGCGTGGCACTGGGCAGTCATCCCATTTGTCCCAGACCTGCTAGCGGGCCCGAGCCACTCCCTGGACCCAGCATCCTTCCCTGGAAGCTGACTGAGATGAAGTCGATTGACCCCCCATCCCCAGATGTTCAGGTCTCCCCCTCAGTCTCATCATACAGCGGTGACCAGCAGGTCTGTCACGGGAAAGAAAAAAAAAGCCCAGCTTAGGAAAATACCCTTCCCTCCCTGCTCCTATTCTAAATACCCCCATCCCCAGCTCAGGGCCCCAGGAGTGACCGCCTTTGACAGTGTGTTATCCACGCCATAAGAGCAAAGGCAGGAGGGCTGAATGCCTCAGCTCTGGCCCCAAATGTTCTCCCCAGAAACCCGGCTCTCTCCTCTTGGTCTCCGTGTCCTCCTCTGTGCAAGGGGACTTCCTACCCCAAACTGCCTCCTGAGGATCCTGTGAGGATCGCCTGGAATCTGGTATATGAGAGCTCTCTGCAACCTTTGAACCCACCTGAGGATTATTATCAACATCGAGACATGTGTGGGGTGTGGAGCGGCCTGAGTCAGGGACTCGCCCTTTGACGTGTGTGTTTGCCCATAGCAGGCAGGGACGGAGCCCCAGACTGCTTCCCACGGCCCCCAGGTCACGCATGCGGTGAAGATTTGCTGAAACAGGATTTGCTGCGCATTCTCCTGGTCCTCTGATGGTGTCCCAGGGATCAGCGCCCCTCTGGATCCCCTGGGGAGCTGTTCCCTCCCCCTCCAGCTAGGCTTCAGGGAGCCGAGCTGGAATGTCACTGCCTCAGGTCACCACAGGGATGTGGGCACTTAGTGGGCTCTCAGCTGGGTGCATGCGAGCCCAGGCCATTGGATGGCTTCTTGGTCTGAAAGGGCAGTAGGGACTTCCCTTTCCTCTGGACAAACCAGGGACTTGGGAGCATGGGCACTGGGAGGAAGAGCCTTCCAAAACCTGGGCAGAGTGGCTTGCTTTGTATCTAACCTAAGTTAATCCTTCCTGCCACTGGGGAACACATTTTCTCTCACTCTGAGCCTTGCAAAGGTCGACAGCCCAGGGAGGAAAGCCAAGGCATGCTGGCAGAACCGGGAGCCCAGAAAAACAAGGTCAGACCCTAATCCCACTATGCTCAGGCGTGCCCTGCCAGGCAGGCCACCCGGCTGCCGGGAACACAAAATTTCCTGCAACAGAAGACAAGCCGCAGGGGCGCATCCACCTCTTAGCAGTAGCGGCAAGCCAGCGCCCGGGGACCTACGCTGCCCAGGAAGACGGCTGTTTGAACACGCTCCTGGCTCACTCCAGCCCATGGTGGCTGCTGCGAAGGAGGCCATGCCAGCCATGAGCTAATTCTTGGGCTGCTGGAGAAGCCAGGTGGGTGCAGCTCAGTCATCCGGCCAATTATGCCCTTACGTCATTATGACCTAATCTGTTCACTTGGACAACTTTCAAACCCACTTCCTAGATGGACTTCATGGGCAGAGAAGGGTGGAGGGGCTGCTAACCCATTCTCTCCGTCTCTCCCCGTCTCTGTCTCTCTCAAGGGTGAAGGTAGACGGAGCCCGTTCCCCGGCTGCACTCACTCCCCATTGCTCTACGTTCTAAGACACTCAAAAGCCACCCTCTCCCTGTTTGGATCCCCAGGCTCGAGCCTGCTCCCCCCGCCCCCTGCTCTGGGGCTCTTCTCTAGACCGGCTTCATTTCTTCTCCACAGTATGCAACTTCCCCAAAGCTCCTGTCCCACGGAAGAGTACTCTCTCTCACCCCCTCGGGGCTTTGCACGAGCTGTTCCCTCGGCCTGGAAAACCCTTCCCTCCCTCTACCCCTCATTTCTCAGCGGTTTTCTTTTTCAGGAAGTGTTCCTTGACTCCCCCCAGCTTCGTGTGCCCAGGATGCAAGGAGAGCACATCGGAGAAACAATGATCTCATCATAACAATATTAGCTAACGCTTACTCAGAGTGGACCACGCCAGGCATTGTTCTAGGAGCGTTACGTGTACGAACACATGAATCCACACAACAACCCTACAAGGCAAGTAGTATCACTGTCTCCATTCCACAGATGAGGAGACTGAGACACAGAGAGGCTGAGTAGAGGAAGTAATGAATGGGAAAGAGGGGATTTCACCTCTGCAGTCTAGCTCTGGGCGGGTTCATCAACCACTAGACATACTGGTCCTCTCAAGCCATAGCACTGCTGCAAGGAACTTTCCTGATAGTTCCTTTACCAGACTCTGAGCTTCATGAGGGTGAGAACCAGGCTTTGCATCCTGGAACCCGCAGCCCTTAGCCCCACGCTGCTCTCTCTAAATGTCTGTGGGATAAACGAGCAAATAGAACAGATTCCCTCCTGGGCCCCCATCCCGTGCACTGCGGCCTGTGCTCACTCAAGTCTGAGCCAGTCTGGACAGGCTCACAGAAGCAGAGGGGACCTGGTCCCCTCCCCACCTGTCCTCACGAGACCTGCCCTGACCTCAGAGTCCCAGACACAGGCTGTCAGGCCCCAGGAAGACAGGAATAGCCTCGTCCTGCTTCGAGTGCCAGGACTGGGAGGGGGCACTTGGGGCAACCCAGCATCTCAGGTATAGCTGGAGGACCACCTCTGTGTCCAGCATCGTGAGGTAATTTCCACTCTGTGTCCTTTCCCTCTTCCAGAAAGAGCATTTCTCTGTGTGCTTTCCATTGAGGAAGGGACAGGTGGGGCTGGGTAGGGAGAGGAAGGTAGGGGGTTAGGTGATCAGACTCACCAAAAATCCCAGAAATGCTGAGGCGTAACAGAACCAGAGATAAGGGAACATAACCACGCCATGTCCTTCGTCTTAACAGCAGAGGCAAGATAGTCAAAGGAGAAGTAATCATGGTGCCATCAGAGGTGACATCAAGAAGATTCAAGTTCCCTGGTCAGTGTTCTATAAAAGACAGGCCATAAAAGCCCTCGGGGTCCCTATTCAGGTCTCCTCTCACTCTAGGCTTTTTTTCTTTCCTTTCTGTTCTCATCTTTACTGAATAAACCTTCGCTTCACTTTACCCTTTTGTGTTGGCTCATTCTTCAACTCAGTGAGACAAGAACCCTGAAACCCTTTCAAGACAGGCATGCCTTCTCTGTCCTGAGGAGGTTGGTCACATGTTCCCGGCTGGGTCAATCAGAGTCCTCCTAGGTTTCTGTACCAGAATTATCCGGAAACCAGCCATGTTCCATGCTGACCTGGGGCTCCCGGGGGGCCATCTTGGGCACCACAGGGAGAAACTGTGTTTCTGACATTTATAACCAACACAAGTGTGTGTTGGACAAAGAATATAAAATACCGCAGTGGGTATTTGTGGGTATTTGTCTTGTTTGTTTACCATACACTGCTTTCGAGGGGGCTCTTCATCTTGTGCTGGACAGCAGGCCTCTGAGCAGAGAGGATCAGATACTCCCTCCTTGCTGTCCATGCCCTGACACCCAGGTGAGAGCATGGGACTTGAGCTTGGCCAATCAGATGTTTGGGCCCAGGCCTCAGAATGTGGGATGTGGGGCACCTGGGTGGCTCAGTCGGTTAGACATCTGCCTCCGGCTCAGGTCATGATGCCAGGATGTTGGGATGGAGCCCCTGCTTCTCCCTCTCCCTCTGCCTGCTGCTCCCCCTGCTTGTAATCTCTCTCTGTCAAATAAATAAATAAAATCTTAAAAAAAAAAAAGTGGTGTGCATGAGGCCCAGAGGGAGAAATCGTTAGGATTCATTTGTGGCCATATGGGCCTCGGAGGCCTATGTGAAGTGCAGACAGGGGAGGAGGCGTTATCCCAGCCAGGTCATCCCTGCTAAAGGACTGTTGGAGGATGTGATATATAATAAGGAATATATATTTGGTTTCCATCCCTAAGTTCTGATACAGAACTCCTGAAACCCTTGGAATGTCCTAAGTGACAGGAGCAATGAGAATATTTCTTGCTGTAATGTCTGGGTTTTGTCCTTAGTTTGTTTCTTGTTTAAGATTTCATTTGTTTATTTGTGAGAGAGAGAGAGAGAGAGAGAGCAGGAGTGGGGTGAGGAGCAGAGGAAGCAGCAGGATCCCTGCAGAGCAGGGAGCCAGATGCAGAACTCAATCCAGGACCCTGGAATCATGACCTGAGCTAAAGGCAGACGCTTAACCGACTGAGCCACTCAGGGGCCCTTGTCCTTAGTTCTTGAAATAGCTCTAGAGTCAGAGAGGTGAAAGGGGTGTCTTACTATTCATAACAAGCCCCTAACGAGGGGACTCATGGAAAGCCCACTCTGGGATGAGAAGGTTGGAACTTTCAGCCCCACCCCTGCTCTGGAAGGGAGGGGAGGAGGTGGAGATCAAGTCAATCGCAAATAGCTAATGATTTGATCAATCATGCCTATGTAATAAGCCTCCATAAAAACCCTGCCTGAAGGGATTCAGAATGTTTCTGGGTTGGTGCGCGCATGGGAGCTCTGGGAGGGTGGCCCACTGGAGAGGGCATGTGAGTTCTGCACCCCTTCCTCCCACCTTGCCCTCGTACCCCTTCCTTGGCAGGCGAATGCGAGTAAATGCTTCCCTGAGTTTTGTGAGCCATTCTAGCAAACTAGTGAATCAGAGGAGGGGGTTGTGGGCAATTCCCAATGTACAGCCAGGAGGTCAGAAGTATGGGTGACAATCGGGACTTGTAGTTGGCCTGGGAAGCGGGGACAGTCTGCGGGACTGAACCCTTCCCTTGCGGGGTCTGACACTAACTTTAGCTCGATGGTGTCCAAATTGAGGAAGATCACAGGACACGAGGCTGGTGCCTACAGAGAACCGGCGGGCTGCGGGGTGTGGAAAAATCACACATCTGGGGCGCCTGGGTGGCTCAGTGGGTTAAAACCTCTGCCTTCGGCTCAGGTCATGATCTCAGGGTCCTGGGATCGAGGCCCGAATCAGGCTCCCTACTCAGCGGGGAGCCTGCTTCCTCCTCTCTCTCTCTCTCTCTCTGCCTGCCTCTCTGCCTACTTGTGATCTGATCTCTTTCTGTGTGTCAAATAAATATATAAATAAATTTTTAAAAAAATCACACATCTGGTGTCAGAAGTGTTTTGGGGGTACTGTGTGAGTAAAAACCTAGCACCCCACGGAGTCAGTCTCAGACAAACCATTTAATTCACAGGGCCTTGCCTCCCACTCTTTGTTTTCTGGAGCTGCCTTGGTTCTGCCTGTTTTCTCCCTTGGGTCTCTACCTCCCGCCAATTCTGTGAACTCCTTACAGCAACACTGTTTTCTGTTGCTTAGACCAAGAGCCCTGACTGAAAGGAAATTGGGTTGTATAATTCATTCGGGAAGACAGAATCCATCCCTGAGGGCTCAGCAGGGTCCTAAAATAGCATGCCAACCCCAAAAACTCCCCCCTCTCCACATTTCTAAGAGCTCCTGAGAGGCGGGTGTCGCCCCCTCCAGCTGAGAATCACAGGAGCCCCCCGTTTTAAAAGTGGGGTTGTTGCAGTGTCCACCCTGCACAGCTACAGTGAGGATGAGAAGAGAGAGTGAAAGGAAAGGGCTTGGCAGACTATCATGCATCTTATAAACTTAAATTCAGGGAGTTCAGGCCATAACTGACACCTGAATTTTTTTCTTTCCTTTTCTAAAGCAGCTAATTCTTTTCTTTTCTTTTTTTCCCAGGTAGGTGAGGGGTCAGTCGGTCTGGGGCATGGAGGCAGAGATTTGACAAGGCAGGCTTTTCCAGCCAGGTTTAATCATGAACCCCAATGTGATGCTTATCTTAATGGGAGTTGGGGGGGGACAGTGTTGGCGACTCAGGCCTGACCTCCGGTGGTGGCCCATGCAGGCTGTGAATTTCTAGTGCGTGCTCTCCACTGGCCATTGGCAGGAGTGCTCATGACCCGGGCTGAGAGGCCGGGGAACACAGCCCTGCCTCTGACACAGCGGCCCAAAGGAGCCAGAGAGCTTCGAGGAGCTGCCAGAAAGCGGGTTTTCTCTCCTGTCAGAAGTTGCCATGGTGACCGAAGCAGGAGGGGACACCCGCTGGTCTGGACCTACATAGCTCATCTTTATTCTATGTCTCGGTCTGAGCCAGTGTCGGGAGGGAGCTCCTGAGATGGAGGAATGACATCTTGCGGAGACCGGACCCTGGTGGGAGTGAACTGTGCTGGGACATTGTGTGTGTGCGTGTGCATGTGTGTGTGTGTGTGTGTGTGTGTGTGTGTGTGTGTGTGTGTGGTTATACTGTTGCATGTGAGCTCTGGCTGTGTGGGGGCGTTGATAGTAAGGGAGGGAGGACGGTAGTAGGGTTGTGCATGTTGGTGGGAACTTCCTCAAATGCCCCCCTTCCCATGATCTACAGCTCTCAGGGGACAGCTCATCTGCAGGGGCCGCCGGCTGCCCCCGAAGAACCCTTCATTTCCTACTTCCCGGAAGTCAGCTCTTTGCTGCCTGGATGCCTCCTCCTGGCAGCAAGTCACTGTGAGAATCTAGTCATGTTGTCGACGAGTCCGAGGCTCTGCTGCCTGCCCTCAGGCCTCGGCTCTGTCAGCTGACCTGTGTCCGATCGCAGGCACCCACTTCACGCATATCTGCTCAGATGCCCCTTCCACACGGAGACCGGCTCTGACCACAGTACCGAGATAGCCCTCTCCGTTTTAATCCCTAGCTGTTATCACACGTCATACAACTCTGATGTTATATGTTGATTTGTTTACTTGTTTATGGTGCATTTCACCCCCTAGAATGTAAGCTCTGCAAGGGCAATAATGTTCTTTTGCTCACTCCTGTGACACTAGCACTCAGAACACAACAGGTGCTCAGTAACCTTGTTCAATGAATGAATGACCTGTCTGGGACCTCCCTGCTCCTCACAAGGATGAAAGCTCTGCTTTTAAGCTCAGCCAAAGTGTTTCCACTCAAACGTCCTCAAGAATGCCTCGCCTGTCAGGTCATTCTTTCTTTTCTTTTAAGATTTTTATTTATTTATTTGACAGAGAGAGAGAGAGAGAGAGAGAGAGAGAGATCACAAGTAGGCAGAGAGGCAAACAGAGGGAGAGGGGGAAGCAGGCTCCCAGCTGAGCAGAGAGCCTGATGGGGGCCTCGATCCCAGGACCCTGAGATCGTGACCTGAGCCGAAGCCAGAGGCTTAACCCACTGAGCGACACACGTGCCCCGTGCTAAGTCGTTCTTTGAATTCCCAGGGCACTGGCCTCCATCAGGCTCACCACACATTCACCTGTTTGACCTTGAGCCTTGGAAATGTCCCGCCTCCTTCACTAGACATCTAGCTCCTCAATAGGAAGATCATTGCTTTCTCTTTTCCATCCTGAACGCAAGGCTCTACAAACAGTAGGTGTTCAATAAATGCTGAGGATGGCAATGCTGTGAATTAGTGAACACATTCCAGGTGGAGTAGTTCTATCTCCAAATATGCCCCACAGAAGACCTCCTGCAAGTTCATAGGTAAGACTTTCAAGGTCAGAATGAGAAGGTCTGAACTGGGAAGCGGAGTGGCTTGTGGGGCTGGCCTCAACTTGATGTTTTTTCCTTCCCCCATGATCTCAGGTTTGAATACGACCAAGTCTTTGAGCAAAACACCACCTCATTCTATAGCCTTCTATGTTCTTACCGAATGGAAGCAATTGCTTCTTCCCCTAACAAATTTTTTAGTGCTTTTCTGCACCAACTAGTCTGGGTATTTGCCATTTCTCTCCTTGGGTCCCATGAGTTACATTTATGATGTAGCTGGAAGGTGGACGCATGTCTTCAGCATCCCTTCATGGGGCCTATCCTAGTGTCATTTCAGTGTTTGGAAGGGACTGTGTGTCCTAGCTCCCTGCCCATCACCCCCACCCTCAGCGATGTTCATGCGACCCAGACTAAGTCATTCCTTTTAGCCCTTATTCTGGCAAGAGCGATTGGTCCAACGGACATGTGGAAGGCCAAGAAAGGCCAGTCTGTATATTTTCATGGGATTTAAATATAGGCATTTGAAGAAACAGGGTGGCTTCTCAGCCTGGACTTTCCAGGGTACATCTTTCTCAGCTTCATAGAGAAAACTCATTTGCATTGAGAAGGTATAAGCCTTTAGAAAGGAGAACCAAAAGAGAGGCAGAGACAGAGACATGTCAACATCTTCAGAGCCATTGGAACCAACAGTGTCCAAAGTCAGAAACTCCCACTCTTATGCACTAATGCATTCTCTCTTTGCTTGAGCTAATTTCAGCTGGACTTCTGTCCTCTGCCATCCAAAGGGGCCCGAGTCACCTCCCTGTACTGACTATGGGATCTGTCTAGGCACAATCTGATTCCAACTCCTCCCCATACTTCTTATAGTTACTTGTTTGGTATCACTAGTTCAATTTTAACACATATTTTGGGTATAAATAAAAGAAATATATGGATGGCCATTTCCTCTCTGACTAAATACAGGAATAAAAATACCAATTCCTAGAATCAAGAGGAGGAGGGGAAGAGAACCATTTTCTAGTGGATACCATGGGCCAGGCACTGTGCAAACGTCTAGTTGAACCCTTGAAATGGCCCTGAGATAGGGTATTCTCCCTGCCTGACAGGTCATATACAGGGGAGTGGAGAAACTGCCATTTGAGCCCAAGTTTTCCCAACTCCACCATTGTGACCACATCCCCAAATGGCTTCATTTGTAGAAAAGTAACAGGAGTGCATGCTTTATAGTGTTTCAGTGTTTTAAAGCCCAGGTTCTTAGGAATCCCAGGGGCAAATAATGCCATTTAGATAGTCTTATGGCAATGCTTCATTTTCTTATAAAATTGATCTGGGCAGTCGAGGGGGATGAGACACAAGCAGCTAAACTGACGTCCCCCTCTGTTGACACGGGTGAATCAAACAGCATGAGGGTCTCTCTCCTGGGCTAGAGCCACCTCCCAGGGCAGGGCCTGGCAAGTAAGGGGACCCGAGCCTCAGGAATGTTCTGCTGTTCATGACTGTGACACCCCTCTGGACAAGTCACGTGACTTCCTAGAACATGAGTGATGTGCATGGCACAGGAGACAGAGCTCATTCCTTTTGACCATGGTGTTGCTGCTGGGAGCCTGGTGGCTCCCAGGCCAGTCGCAGGGGCAGCTTGGATGCCCAGACGGGAGGCTGCCGGCACAGGAGGATGAGCTGGGGGTGAGGCCCAGTCGGGGATCCCAGGAGGTGCAGGGAGGCTCAGTGGGCTGAGTTCCTCACTCCCCTGGACTTCCCTGCTCCAGGCAACCCCAGGCAGCCTCCCAGCCCTGCTGCTGGTAGACGGGAACGAGAGAGCCATTTTGGACAGACCCAGCCCGGGGTGGGAGAGAAAAGAGCCCCTGGCCTGAGAGTCAGCTCCAGGGACCCTCTCCCATCCCGAGCAACCGAGGCGAATCACTTCCCCTCTCAGGGCTTCTGCTTCTCCCCTGCAAAATGTGCAATGTTGTGGCAGCGGCCTCCGCACGTCCTTCCACCTGACATGCGCAGTCTAGACCACAGCAGCCTGTGGGTGGTCGGCATGTCCCCAAGCTGCACCCATGAGAGGAGGGGGCCGGAGGAACCCACTTACCCACACTCCCCCAGGTGTGTCTCCCAGTGAAGCTTGGTTTCCAGTGTCCAGTGCTAATGGTCGTACCTCCACTTATCATTCAGAGCTTTTGTTTCCATACCTGGAATAACGAGAACAATCACAACGATTTTTTTTTTTTAATTAGGAAGTGTTCCCTCCTCTTCAGTTTTTTTTTTTTTAAGATTTTATTTATTTTTTTGAGATAGAGACACAGTGAGAGAGGGAACACAAGCTGGGGGAGTGGGAGAGGGAGAAGTGCGATTCCCCCCGAGGAGGAAGCCCGATGTGGGGCTCGATCCCAGGAACCTGGGATCATGACCTGAGCCGAAGGCAGACACTTAACGACTGAGCCACCCAGGCGCCCAATCACAGTGATTTTGAAATCACCATGTACACAAAAGTTCACAAGTTTTTCCCACACACTATGGTCTGGGCCTGAGAGGCCTTCCTGAGAGTTCAACCACAGACAAACCACAAACCAGAGACATCTCAGGACTCGCCTGGGGTCACACAGCTTCGTTAGTGGGGTTGTCTGGGCCTGGATTCCTCTTCTGACTCCAAGGTGAGCTTTTACTGTCCAGAATGCTGGGAAACCTTGCTTCATCTCACTGGGATACTGTGAGACAAGATTCTATAAAAAACACTTGTTCAGACCTTTGCACATTCAAAGTGCTCAGCCCATGCTGAATAATTAATGGGCTCTGCTCCCGGCAGCTCAGAGCAGACACACAGGCCTCCTGCCACATATAAGCCTGGGAACGGGGAAACCTTTCCTATCGTTTTGCCCAGAGAATCACCAAGGAAAAGTTGTGCTTCCCTGGTGCTGCGGGGAGAGGCCCCGGCTCCTGGGCTCCCCAGACCTGCAGATCTAATTTACGGCCTCACTGAAAGGAGAGGAGAAAGCGCAGGGCTGCTGCGGGGGGGTCGGGGGGGCTGCTGGGCCACCCGGGGGTCGACG